>JAHLWY010000428.1:0-84516 GCA_020002185.1 Paraescarpia echinospica
TTTGAAAGTATTTATAAATAGTAACGTAAGCAGCATATCAAATTAACAGTTTTACTTTGGACTGAAGTGGATGATCGTCGGCAGCTATATATTATGAGAGAACATCCGATTTTAACGAAAAGAAGAATGGGTTGAAGATTGTTTGAACTAAACAACCTTTACCAGTTTAAAATATTGAGCAGAGCTTGACAACATGACGATACGCCTCGTCCCCGTGGATCATTACACACTGAATCTTATTTCACCATATGCGGAAGCACACTTTATGTCGAGCATGACAAACACCATCTATAAACAACATTGGGTGAACAGGAGTCAGTGAAAAAATAACAACATCAGTCAGTATAATACAGGAGATAGACTGCATTATCTTCCGATTCTTCGAAGTTATCTCAACAGACTGGACTTGCATAAATGTACTGTTACTATATTTTGAACGTTGCATTTAAACATTGTGTAGTTATAGTGGTCGCTGTTCTGCAAACTTTATCAGGTTCAGCTAATCAGTGACGCAAGATTAAGGTTCCGCAAACCTTATTTTAAGTGTTTAACACATTTTGTTCAGTTATCTCACAGGTGGCCAACGCTTTTAAGTACCGTAAGACGTAAATATATTTTATTAGGTGCTTGTAGGAGTATGTTTTGTACAACCCTGAACCACATCTAAACAACAAATAAATCACATCTTCCAAACGCCATGTAACACAACATCTATAGAAAATGGTGACGCTGCCTATTCTTCTACAAACTAGGCCTAGAGATAGAGCAGAGTCAAATTATTTCGAAGGAGTTTTTTGTGTGATTAGTAGTTTCGAATTCCAATTCTCTCAAAGAAATACTGCCGAAAGCCTACCAGAGTATGATCGATATAACCATCGTGTTTGCCTGTTATCCAGTGAATTTGAAATAGAAAAGGTTGTCATTGTCGGCATAAATTTTAAAAGGCGACAGCTTTTGGTCGAAAACTACATTGCTTCCTACAAGTTACAAATCAGCTCTCAACTTCCCTGTTTCAACATATACTCAAGGTGTTCGAATGTCCGTAAATTACTGTCAGAACGCAACATTGAACTCGGAACTCACTGTATTTATATTCCAACTGTGAAAAGCCGAACTCTAAACTCAGTATATATTCAAGCTGACCAAAGCGCACGCCAATTCCACAGAGACGACTCACAAAAGTCACATATATGAAGCAGGAATAACTCCACGGATCAGCTAAAGAACGCTGTTGTATGATTGAAACAACGTTCGTTGGCTGAGCCGAAGAACGTTGTTTTGGACGCTTAAAATGTGTCATGCCACACACCAACGACGTAAACTATGTTTTTTCACTTCAGAGATTTTGTGTAATGGTCATTCTTATGTGTTTTATAAAACAAACAGCCAACTACAAAGCGCCAGGGTGTATGGCCAGCAAAATGTGGTTTTGTTGATACTAGCAGACGTCATACATCTGTAAATCCGACTTTACACGAAGGTAGGTTAGCCTGACATTTGTTTCAAATAAGCTTTTATTATTATTTTTAAATATTACGCAAAGTCTGAAAACATGAACGAAATGCTTTGTTTCCGTAAGTCACAAATATATGTAGTAAAACCTTAAGTCGAACGAACGCAAAATTAATTTATATGAACTATGACAAAATGCCACCACTAAAAAATATGGGCTGAACCGAAGTCAGCGCCCCCAGAAAACAACAGCAAATAGTATAATACAGGAGACCGTCTGCATTGTATTCAGTTCCTTCGAAGGTTTCTCGTCAGAGAAGTCTAGCCTAAAGATACTGTTACAGCATTTCGAACGTTGCACTCAACTATTGTGTAATGAACTAGCAAACGTGGTTGTTCTGCAAACTTGGCCAGATTCTGGGTTAACGATTATAAGTTCTAATAACAAATTGACAGGAACATTACAGAGACATGCGTAATAATACTTGTGATCTTTCAAGCCTTGTGGGTTGAACCAAGTGTGTGTGTGTCCGTGTACGTGCGTGCGTGCACTTGTGCGTGTATTTGAGTGTGTGTGCGTACCTGCGTGTGTGTGTACGTATGTATATTTGCGTGTCTATGCGTGTATGTGCGTGTCTGTGCGTGTCTGTGCGTGTGCGTGTGTGTGTCTGCGCGTGTACGTACGTGTACGTGCGTGTACGTGCGCGTACGTGTGTGTACGTGCGTGCGTGCGTGTGCGTGCGTGTACTTGCATGTACGCTTGCGTGTAGGCTTGCGCATGCGTGTACGTGCGTGTACGTGCGTGTACGTGCGTGTACGTGCGTGTAATTGAGGGTGTATGTGTTCAAGCGTGTTCGTGCGTGCGCGTTGAACTCACCCTGGGAGATGAAAGAGAAGCACTTGACTATGCCGTGTAGTTCTTTATTTTCTCAGATCTACCAAGATGAACAAGATATTGTCGCCATTTTTATACTCGCCTACGACGAGTAAGTCACACTCTTCTGTGTCGTGAACATAACAAGCAACGTAACAAATACCGGCCAAATGTGAAGAATTTTGAAGAATTACTTAACGAAAAAAAAACATTCTGCAAATTATTTAAATAAGACATTGGCTACCGGGTAATCCAACGATTGTTCGTCTCTGTGTGATATTTGTAAATGTTGTTCTTAAATGTATTCCTGCTGTTAGCCATTATGCAATCAGTACATAGCTTGTTCCAATCGTTTGCCGACCTGAGTACCTTCAAATGAAGTCGAACGAAACTGCACTGTCCGATCGAGATGCTGGAAAGTGTTCACAATATTACGAAATTCAGGGGTGATTGAGCATTCAAGATACGATGTGTCCACTGGCTTTGTTACATGCTGCATAGTGGAAGCGAGCTTAATCACCCACTATTTTTTCATCGCTGAAATATAATGATTATACAGGCCAAACTCAAACAATTGCGAATGACGGCCATAAACCTGTGTTCCAAAATAGGTCACTGCCCGACAGGAGAACGTGGTATCGCCAGTTGTTACGGACTTCCGAAAGGCAAGTACCAACACTGCACCAGATGCAAGAAGTACGTCGTTTGTATTAACGGTAACGGCAGAGACGTGTTGTGCCCTCTGGACAAAGTGTTCGATGACAATTGGAAGAATTGTAAATGGTGGCCCTGCACGTACAGCTAGGTTCCGAAAAACATTGTCAGAAAGTGGACATTTAATTGCCAACAGTATGTGCGACAGAAAACCTGTTTTCGGAAAACTTTTATACTCCATTGTCCACTTTCTGACAAAGTGTTTTGCTTCTTTGTGTGTGTGTATGTGTGTGTGTGTGTGTGTGTGTGTGTGTGTGTGTGTGTGTGTGTGTGTGTGTAGGCACGCGCGAGTATTTATGTTTGTGCTACGTTTTAATTCTAGACGATTTGCATCTCGGGTACCAAAATCAGGGATTAATCTACGACCCATGGAAAGAAACATAACGTTTTTTTATTTTTCGAAATTCACCGTGGGCTAAGGGTTCTTACAAGGTAAGGATTCGTACCGGACGTTAGTCTGACATTATTTGATTCGCCACGTTATGCGTGTTTTCGGCGACTGTACCAAGCTACGTCAACCGTTAATCAACCAGCTGGAAATTGTTTGTATCACTTACAGCAATCGTAGAAAACACGCGCTGTGTTGCATAAAATCGTTTCCATGTACGTCACATTTGTTAAATGTCAAATATAAATTGCATTATTCTTCTATGTGAGTTTATCCGCATCAGATGATGGACATATTTGCTACTAGATATATAGTTGAATATTTATGTCGAACTATAGTTGAAGGATTACGACATTACTGTATGATAAAAAGCTTTTACGTTTTTATTATATAAATTACCAGTTCTGAACGAAGGGCACAGGATGTTTTGAACCTAGGTTGAATGTTTAAAAAAAAACTGCCGTATTGTTTTAAGGGTTAACGTTTGATGCTACTACACCTGCACACATCAGTTACACGTGAGGGGGGCGCTCGATAGTGTAGTGGTTAGCACATCCGCCTATCATGCCGGCGCCCCGAGTTCAATACCCGGACCGGGCAAGTATGGTATATTTGGTGTAAAAACCTGGCTCGCAACATTGGGGACTGTGTATCCCTCGTGACTCGGAGATCACGTTAATGTCGGTCCCGTCTCAATTTGGGACGTAAAAGAACCATTGAGGACGACAAGCACCCTGGCAGTGACCACCCTCAGTGCCAGCAAAGGTCGGCTTGGCGATAATTTTCTGAAAAAGGCTGGCTAGTTGAATGAGACCTCATAAGATCATAACTTTGTAACCACAATATATACAGACTAGTAAGTAAATAGAACGTGTCCGAGTGCTGGAAACAACTAGGAAACGTGCTGTGTGCACCTCGACATGTGTCAGATCTTGTCCGTTGCACACGGAAACGGTTGTGCGAACCACGTGTAAGGTGCAATAAGTACAGTTGACACAGGTTTTGTCGTTCTGACGTCGTTCCAACGCCTCAATCTCTGATCTGCGGATTGTCTTTGGAACCATGAAAGTGTTCGCTTCTTAGAAGCTCACAAACCAACCAAGATACTGGAGTCTTATTGCTGTATCGCTTCGCCAAAACAAATCCATATATTCCTTGTTGCAACACCTCGTACTTCTTGATGGCAGAATGTGTTAGACAGCAAGGGGAAATTATAAACACGCTGACGAGATCAAATTATTTTCTTTATACAAATTATACTGTAATAAACGCATCTGCGCGATCTGGATTGTTTCAGACAATTTGTCAAGGTTTAATAAGTTTTCCAAAAGGATAAATCGCATACAGCAAAAAGACAAGCAAGACGTCACACGCTGTTAAAGAAATGAACACATGTTTGTTCTTCAAATGTTGCGTCATTGTATTTTGATTAATTGCCAAAGTTGCTATAGGTCTTCTTATTAAACAAGGGCGATACATCGCAGTGAATAATGCATGTCCACATTGCATGCGGCTACCCGTTAACACAGCTCAACATACTGCACACCAAGTTACTGACGTATGTTCCAGTTTCAATCCAGTGTGTGATAACGTCGGGGTAAGACGTTCAAAATAATTCACAGTTAAAATATAACGTTTTTATTTTTAACCTAGGTAGCAAACACTCTCCATTTAGTCTACGCAGCAGTGTATTGCGGAAGTTAAATCTGTTAAGTATATTGGGTTCATCTTAGGCAAAGATGGCTTCAATAATACAAATTAAAACGACGATTGACATGGCCAAGTCTGCTACATATCGCAATACTGAAGAAAATGCACGTGATAGAAGAACATGACTTTGTGGTTGGCACTTTAGAAGAACACAAGGAGACTGAATCCTGAATTGCGCCACTGTGTATACATGATGTGGTCATTCCTACGAACCTTGCCACAGGCAGTGATGTGAACATAATACCAATGAAAACATACATCCTTCCAAGGAGGCCCACAAATGAGAAGTACAAAAATGAAGCTTACCGCCTACAATACGGAAGAAGTACATGTAACAGGACAAGCAATGTTGACTGTGAAACACAAAGGACACTCAATGAGAACATTGTTTATCATCTGTCCAGGTCCAGTTCAGCCTATATTCGGAAGACAGATGTGTGATGACATGGGTCTTGTGAAGGCAGCTGTTGAGCAAGCTGATGACAAGAAAGCTCCTGATATCTTGGAAGAATACGAAGACTTGTTTAGATAGAACGGTATCCGACACAACGTGATCCGCCTGTTAAGTTGGCAACTTTGGATCTTGGAGCTCGGTATTCTAAGATTGGTTTGTCCAGCCCGCTGGTCGAATTTTTTGGAACTTGTGGAATTCTACATGTCTATTTTGCGGAAATTGTAGAAATTGTGGAATTCTGCCTGTCTATTTGCTCCCATGCTCCCTGTTTACCCTTTACCTTACTATTTGCTCTTTTGTTTCCTTTTTACCTGTCTCTTTGCTCTCTTGCTCCCTTTTTATCTGTCTAGATCCTCTCATCTGTGAATCTAGGTGAATTTGATGAATTTACCTCTGTATCTAAGTCAATTTCCTGAATTGACTCTATATACGTGAATTTCCTGAATAGACCAGTGGATCTAGTTGGATTTCCTGAATTGATTTGTGGATGTAGGTGAATTTCATGCCCAAGTCCGTAATATGTTTGGATCTCGTTGGTCTAAAGTTTGGTTCATGGCACCTCGCTTGTCAAGTTTTGTTAGTGCAACAAACAATGAATAATGGACCGACCACATAGTGCACACAGAAGGTGAATTTTCATCTCCTGTTATCTGATCCATTCAAGTTAGGATTCAGTGCAGTATCTTGGCATTTTTTTAGTCGGTACACGGGGAAGGAGCCTTAGATGGGATTGGTCGGTCACTCAAGCGGTCTGCAGATCGCCATGTTAGAACGGATCGGGACATTGCAAATGCAAAAACATATTTTTGATGCTAACCAGGACGTAATCGTTGGGAATACAGTGGAGTCCGGGAAACCCACCCTACGAACTGTAAAGGACAGCATGAAGCTCCATCAAATCAGTTCAACGGAGGCTGGGATCGTCAAGTACCTTGTCGTCCGTTGTGCCTGTGCATTGTCGGAAGACCCATGTTATAATTTCAGAGAATTCCGCTTCTGTGTACAAAACCAAGGATCAGCGAATCCTGGTCCATCCCTGTCTAACTGCCCCTCCCCTGGTTCATCCCAATGTCACCGCGAGACCAGTTCGATGTTATGTAAACATAAAGGAGCAAATGTCCAAGGAGCCAAGAACGTGTCTTTTTCAGTGGCTGTTGTGGGGATTCAATGGCCTGATATGATCAATCAGGCCCACGTGGGAAAGTTATGTGTGGTTCTATACGACAACAAACCATATCCCGGTATTATTGTGAGCGTTGATGACGACGACATCGAAATAAACTGTATGGTAAGTTTTGGCAACAACAGGTTTGTTTGGCCTAGTTTGAGAGATAACATTCCGAGAGGAGGTTCTTCGTGTGATTGACGATCCCGTGAGGGTTAGTCGCAGGTCATACCAATGACGAACAATGACGACACTTGGGCTGCAATCGACAATCACGTGGAGTCGCTCTGATTGGGAGAAATAACAATCAGCTAGTCCCAGAAATGCTTTCGACTTCGTAATCAGCATAACCTTTGTTTTATATTGAATACAATATTGTGTCAATATTCTTATTATCATAATATTATGTGTGATACTTTAGATTATTGCATATACTTATATGTTAGCCGTTGTAATCAACTATATGATTTGGAGATGTGTATTCCTTGCTATAAAGTCTTTGATTGCACTGTCGCTGGTGTTAATATGTGTCACTTGTCTTACTCCATCAATCTCTGGCCTTATGCCCCTCATTTTAATTTCTAGAGGCAAAATAACGTCCATGCACATTGCTTTTTAGCATGATTTATTCTTACGCTGACATATATGCATCTATCAGGGTAATCAATTTATGGTGAGTGTTCACTAACAAAACTTATGCGTCATAACACTGGTCAACATATATTCTCTTTAGCTTCCGATGGCATGTAAAAAAACAAGATTTGACAATGAAAACTATTTTAGCTTAATTTTTTATATAAAACATTGATACGAAGATTGCCCATATTAGATACAATATAACATATATCTACATATTATCAGGACGCATGCAATCGTGTACATTTTGTACAAAAAATGACGTCATCGTTATCAGAACCCTAAAATTATATAAATATGCCAGATTCAACTCTACCCACAAAGGATAACGTTGTACGATGAACATTAACCGTAGCCATAGCACGACAATTTTCTACTGGGTCACCTCCGACCGAATATCTACGTCGCAACATTATGGTATTTGGAGAATGACCTATACATATCCATGTAGGAAGTAATAATAAATTGTAAAGCTGGTAGGTAGAAACTTATTTTGGCTTAGCCACCAGGAAATATTAAATGGTGTGTGCAAAATGTGAACATCTTATCGTCAAGAACTAAACCAAACAGTTTAATTGATCGAAAATATATACTGGCAAACAGCCAGACAGAACAGCTGACATAAATTTCGTTGGAATTTGTGAACGTCATCTCTAAAATCTTGCACTTTCTGCAATTGTCTTCATCAATACGGCGCTTACGGTGCCTTGCACTTGTGCTACAGGTTGTTCCGCCCCACTGGTTCACGCCTACTCCGCCAAAGTAAACTATTTTGTAAAAAGCAAACTCTGTTTAAAACATACGAAAGCATCACTGTGTTGACGAAGTTGTGTTGCCGTCTGGCATTTACTCGACCGGTCGTTCCGATCCGATGCTTCACACCTAATATATCAAAGAAAACATTAACGAGTAAAAAAAAACTAATATGTAAATACACAGTAGGCAAATTAATAATTGTGTTCACAAAATTGTACACATTTTGTTGCGGTCGAGAGTAGCAATTTTTTTTGTAAGAATATCTGCGACGGTTTACAGCTGTCTTTGAAACTGATCTGCAGTTCACCAAAGAGGGAGATGGACATTGAAGGTTTCATTTGCCAACCCTGAGCAGAGGTACATGTCAATCGTGCTTATATTTGTGTTCATTTTCCCGAGAGCACCAACTCTCGAATCCACTTCCTGCCGTTTCGAAACGTTGGTAAAGTCGATATACTCAAAGGTGCTATATCTGAGTATTGCGTATTTTGGTCGTCCTAGTTTATAAAATGGAAGTACGATATATAACACATACCAACTAGTAAACCTTTCTCGTGGACTCACAGAGCCCATGCGCTCAATGTAGGATAAATCGTAGGGGCGCTGCATTAGCATTCATGGTCGGCTGTACGATGTTCTTGCAGTGTCTTTGTTGTCCAGGCACACAATTCAAATGTTTCAATTTGTTGACAATCACCCGATAATGAATTTATCACGTCTTGTCTTCAGAACGAGCTCGAAATAAACGAACTAAACCTTCTACAAACTCCGATCGGAAACTTCTCATCTAATTAGTTACCATTACCACAATCGTGGTTATTTGTTTGAATAAACTATGACCGCCTAATGTGTAACCAGTGACCTATGTCCAGAAGCAATGCATAGTTGGCTAGTTTAACATATGTAGTTACTGTAGGCCTCTTGTTAACAAAGTTGTTTGTAGACTAATTTAGTGTGACATTTGACGTTAAGCAAATTTGATCCATAATTAACAAAAAAATACAATAAGTTATGATATATGTTGACAAAATCTAAAGTGGTTGGAAAGTTGAAACACGCTGATTACATTCGGAAAATAATAGTTAACATAATTACTTAACTACATTTTGGTCACATTTTGCATTTTTCGGAACAAAAATGACCAATACTTGGCCAAAACCCCAAATAAGACCAACAGAAACTCCAATTGTATAATGTGTGGCCTATGTCAAAAAACTGTGTTACTATGTCTTGTAGAGTCAGAGTCATAATACAGTTTTGATCATGTGTATGTCAAATTTTATATACAAACACGTTTTCAACAACCTAGTCCAATAACCTATACCGTAATCAGTAACGTATGTATAGAACATATAAAACGGGTGTCTGCTTTTAACAAAAAAGCCTACGAAAATATTCTGAGCACTTTTCCCGTCCTTGACCGCCCGTCTATAGACGGGTTTCCTGGTGACGCGCGCATAAATTAAACCCACCTGTGCGCGAACGCTGGCACAGAAACAAACAGAAACAAGGCAGGATTGATATTGCTAGATGATTAAGTAAATAAATGTGTAACAAGCTCCTTCCGTGCTTTGGCACATGGTATTGGAAAGTTTTGTCGCTATGGCTAATACTGTAATTGATTAGGATGTAATATGTTTAGTTAATTAATACAAGTATGGGCAATAAATAATACAATGTCTTATTTAGCTTAATTCTAAGACACTTACCCCGCCAAACATGCACAGTGTGCTGTGAGAATGTTCGCCAGATGCTTATGGACGCACACTCAGGCCTTATACATCGTTATCTTTTCTCCCTGTCTCTGACTTCGGAGGGCTTCAGCCTTCAATAAAGAGTAGTTGCAGTTCTTATATATAAAATGATATTTTACTTGCTGTACATGACCACATACAGCCTGATTGTACGATCCCTTCTTCTGGTAGGTGTATATATGCTTGATCGTGTGTTAATGAGGTAAATATGAATGTGGGGGAACACTAATGCTGGCCACTGCTCCAAATCCAGCGACCACTCATTGTCTGGTAACGTATGTGCATCTGGTAACTACTTACCGGTATTGAGACATAGTTTGACCAGACAATTATAATTTTCTGTGGCAATTTTTTCTTTTGCTCGCCGACCCATCCATTTTTCAAGAGCAGCTCGCCATACACAAACGCTACTTCTGCCGCCAGTATGCGCACGCAACCAAATATGTTATGTTTATTTATAAACATTAAAACTCCTCTATATTAGTAAATAAAACAACTAGTGTTCACCAAAACTTGGAGCAACCAAACATTCTTCTGATTTTAAATATATATCCGCCGACAATGTTATTAATGCTGTCGCTAATTGTACGGCTACCATAGCTGATATTTCTAGGTAAACCGAACGTAAACCGTATTAACGCCTTCTTGGGCGTAGCTCACTACTCTATTCGTTCACTGTTTCCACCTCCCTCCGACATGTATACAGCATACCGGGAGCAACATATACGTCAAACAATAAATCGTAATAACTACCTTTTTGTTATATATGGCCATTTGCCAGACCAAAGGTTAATGGTCCAAGACAGCGAGTGGACAGACTGCACCTAACATTAGCATATTAATATATAGATAATAATAATAATATATTAGAATCATGAAACATAAAATAATTACCATTGAAGCTAAGTTCATTTGTACCGGCGATAATTTGTGGTGGAAATGCAGTTTCAATAAAACAGTATTTCTTGTGTGGTTGCGGAAGACCTGTGTTGTTGAGTATAACAGCAAATTTCCTGCTGACAGTTCAGTTGTTATCCTTGACGTAGCTAATCTGTCAATGGCTGCTGCTATTGTTTTGTTATTACTAGCACTAGAAATAGTCAGAGACAACGTTACTGCATTAAATATTTTATAACGAAGCAATATATTCAGCGTGGCGGAATGCTTCTCAGTCAAGTCGCTTTTGTGTATGAGTGATGTTCCAGTTGGTGAAGTGTATGACGTTCTGACATATCTCAACAACTAGATACCGGGTGTTATGTTGTGGTGTTTTAGAGTCCCTCTTGCACAACAACTTACAAACAAAAGAATGGAGAATTAACAAATAATAATTAGGCCATCGCACATTTCTAAAATGCTATACTAATTTGAAATATGCTTGTTTCAAAACGTCGATTTCTGACATGACAAATATTGCGACAGTTTCTTTAGATAACACCTACAGGGCCGTCAACGTTTGTTTTTAAAGCTTTAATGTAAAAAGTATTGTTTTGAGTGATGAGAAAACTGTTTTGCTTTTTAACAGTACGACTTGCAAATTGTATCACCCTATAAACCATTCGACTACGAACAACGTTGACGAATGGTTTATAAAGTGATACGAGTTGCAAGTCGTATTGATAAAAAAAAAACTTTCTCGCCAGTCAAAACAAGGCGCACAAGATGGCGTCAATATGAGTTTACGTTCGGTTTACCTGGAAATATTGGCTATGCTAGCGGTACATTTAGCGAGAGCAGAAATAAAATTGTCAGCGGAAACACATTAAAAATCAGAAGAATAGTTGGTTACGTGAACGATAGTTGTTCTACTTACTGATGTAGACTGGCGTCCAAAGATGAAAAAAGTGCTCAGAACATTTTCTTAGCCGTTTTGTTTAAAAGCAACCAACCATTTTATATGTTCTTCATATACGTTAGTGATTATGGTATGGGTTGTTAGACTTTCTGATTTGGGATTTTTAGGTCAGAAAACGGTTTATGTAAAATTTGACATAGATTTGAAAACAAACAGTATTAAGTGTCTATAAGACATAGTGGCAATGGTATAGGTTTCCAAATCAGTTTAATGTTTGTCCACACAGGCCACTCATTACACAATTGAAGTTTGTATTGGTCTAATTTGGGGTGTTAGCCAGGTATGGGCCATTTTTTTCCCGAAAAATGCAAAATTTGATCAAAATGTAGTTAAGCAACCATGTTAACTATTATTTTTTATTACAAATTGTAAACGCCTCAGTCGATGATGCAGTCATGACTGTGCTGCTTAAGCATGCAGTTGTCCGGCCATTGCTCAAGAAACAGTCACTCATCAAGGACATACTCAACAACTACCTTCCAGTTAGCAACCTAAGCCATCTGTCAAAAGTCATAGAAAAAGTTATTGCGCGAAGGATCATCTCTCACATTTCCGATCAGCGAATGGAAGACTGTTTTCAATCAGCCTACCGGAAGAATCATTCAACTGAAACCGCACTATTGTGTGTATAAAATGCCATGAAAGCCGCTATAGACAATCGACAAGGCACAGTACTAGTTCTTATTGACTATAATGCGGCACTTGACACAATCAGTCACAAGACAATGTTGCAGCGGCTTCGGTTGCGTTACGGCATTGTTGTCAAGGTGTTTGGCTGGTTGCAATCCTATCTGCAGGGCCGGACCCAGCGTGTGGTCATTCGTTATGCGTCATCGAATACAACATGCGTGATATAGGGTGTCCCGCAGGGTTCGGTGCTGGGTCCTTTGTTATTCTCGTTGTACGTACAACCCATTGACGACATAATCAGGGCGCATGAACTTTGTTTTCATCATTATGCGGATGATCTGCAATTGTACTGCCATTTTGACCTCACTGCGGACTCATGTCAAAGCTGAGGACAGTACGTTTGCGGTCGCCGCGGCGACTTTGTGGAACACTTTGCCTAATGACATTAAACCGTCTGATTGTCTCTCTACTTTCAAGGCACGTTTAAAGACTCATTTTTATCGACTCTCGTTCTTGTCCAGTGTGGCATAGTTTAGTCTCTGCATTGGTTAGTTTTGTATCTCTTATGTATTAATGGATGAGTGATCTGCAATTGTACTGCCACTTTTACCTCACTGCGACTGCGTTGGCTGCTACTCTGCGAAGTATGGAGGAGTGTCTGCGAAGTGTCATCTTTGCGTGTGAAGTATTTAGGCCACATCATCTCGGAGGCAGGGATAGAAGCCGATCCAGACAATATAGAGAGTGTAAAGGGATGGCCTATACCTACAACCGTATACGAGCTTCGCCAAGTGCTTGGGTTTTTTGGCTACTACAGTCGCTATGTGAAGGGTTATGCTGAGATATGCAAACCCTTACACAATCTGTTAAAAGGGCAGGAAAACAAGACATCTGTAAATAAAACCAACAAGATTGTGATGACCACAAGTGCAATCGCTGCATTTAACAGACTGAAGGAAAGATTGATAGAACCACCCATTTGGGGATATGCTGACTACAGTCTTCCTTTCGAATTACACGTGGATGCATCCCTACACGGCCGTGGAGCAGTACTGTATCAGGAACAGCAAGGTCAGCAGCGAGTCATAGCCTATGCAAATCGTGCACTCAAGCCAAGCGAGGTTAATTACCCAGCCCACAAACTTGAATTCCTAGCACTCAAGTGGGCCGTGTCTGAGAAGTACCAGGACTATCTGTACGGACACCAATTTGTGGTCATGACTGATATCAACCCATTGGCCTATGTCCTGACTTCTGCAAAGCTGGATGCGACAAGTCACCGGTGGCTAGCAGAACTTGCAACTTATGATTTCAGCATCAAGTACCGATCGGGAAAAAATAATGCTGATGCCGATGCACTCTCGAGAATGCACACCAAGCCTGCACAAGGAGGACACTTACCTGAACCTGTGGTACAGGCTGTGTGTGAGATGGCAGCAATGGAAGAAGATGATGGCACATTTGGCCTGATTGAGGTGATGTGCTGCAGCCAAGCAGCTGTAACCTACGAGGAGGAACTGGTAGATGCCGGAGGGACAAAGATCAATGACCCTAATTTGGAGCTCATCCAAAGAAAAGATCCGGTGATCAAGAAGATGCTAATGTTGCTGAGACAGGGCAGGAAACCCAGTCTAGATCAACAGCACAAACTAGAGCAGGAATCACCAGAGTTCAAGATATAAATGAAGGAAAGGATAAGCTATGTATACGAGATGGTTTGTTTCACAGAAAGAGAGTACACCAGGACGGTAACGAATCGTTCCAGCTAGTTCTTCCAGCGACAAAGAGAGACGAAGCAATGATGGGTCTGCATGATCAGTTAGGCCACTTGGGAAGAACTAGGACCCTAGACCTTGTTCGTGCCAGATTCTTCTGGCCACACATGGCAGAAGATGTGCGCAAGAAACTGCAAACATGTGAAGCCAGTATACGAACAAAAGTCAACCCAGATGGATCACCACTTGTGAACATTCGCACACACCAACCATGGAACCATCAAAATGAGGGATTGAAAATGTATTAGTCATGACTGACCACTTCACTCGGTATGCCCAGGCTGTTCCAACACGCAATCAGACTGCCAAGACCACAGCAAAAGTTTTGTATAACACATTTCTACACTATGGTTTTCCACAGAGACTCCATTCGGCCCAGGGTAGAAATGTTGAGAGTCATGTCATCAAAGAATTGTGTCAACTTGCAGGGATTGAATAAAGCCGAACTACACCGTTTCATCCAATGGGAAATGGGCAGTGTGAAAAGTTCAATTCAACACTGATGAACATGTTAGGTACATTAAGTGTAACGAAGAAGGCCAACTGGAAGGCTTATGTACCAACATTGGTGCATGCATACAATGCTACCAGAAACGAAGCAACAAGCTTCTCGCCATTCTACCTGGTATTTGGCAGACACCCACGACTGCCAATCGATCTGGCCATGGGTGTAGAATCAAGTGAACGTCAATCAGAAGTGGCAGACCACACTGATTACTCCAAGCAGCTGCGGGAACGGATGGAATCTTCTCATAAGATTGCTACAACAGAAAGCAACAAGTCTGCCAGGCGTCATAAAAGGCACTACGACAGACGTGCTAGAGGAGGAACAGTTGAAATTGTTGCTCGCGTGTTGGTACGGAACGTTGGTTTGCGAGGCCGCTATAAGCTGGCAAACCGGTAGGAAGAAGATATATATGTAGTAAAGGGGCAGCCGGAGAGAGAGATTCCTGTGTTTGTGGTGCAGCGAGAAGGAGGGCGTGGAGTCAAGAGGACACTGCACCGGAACATGTTGCTACCAGTAAACTTCCTTCCACTGTCTGCGAATAAGAAGGAATCTGTGGTGAGAATGCAAAGTCGGCCGGCGGGTGCAAGGACAGAGAGGCGCGGTGGTGTGTCTGTGCGCGGCTCTGAGAGAGAGAGGAAGAAGAAGCGACACTGACCGAGTACGAGTCGGAGGATGACGACTGTGTTAGAGTGGTCATGGGGAAGCCACTTGATCCAGTGGCTGGAGAGTTTGTGCCTGCCGCATTAGAACGTGCGTCAGAAGGAACACCTGGAGACATGGATATTCCCGATCAAAATTGCGAGATGAAACTACTTGATGAGGATGGATGCAGGGAGTATCAGATGTCAGATGAGGAAAGGAACGAAGGAGAGTTTGCTGAGGATGGAGACGCGGAATCTGAAGTGTCAGATGAGGAAAAGGGCAAAGGACAGCTTGGTGAGAATGCAGAGATTCCGGACATTGTTGAACGCTCACCGTGTCGGGTGAGGTTGCCATCACCACCTGTGCGTAACCGGCCAAAGCGGGAATTACGGAAACCTGCTCGTTACACTGACTTTGCACAACAAGTACTGACTCCTGCCTTAGAACTTTCCATGTTTAATCAAGGATTTTGTGATGTACTTGCTAAATTGTCATAGACAACATTTGAACATGTGTTCAAGAGTAATATGTATCATTGTGTTTACTATTGGAATGTCGGGACGACATAAATTGATGGAGGGGGTAGATGTAGCAGTTACTATAGTTAAACACTATAGTTGTCATAGAGCTGCCACACTGTGGCAGGTATTTAATAAAAGGGTATACTTGACACATTAGCCATCAAGGGATTGAGGTGTCAACCTTGACAGAGTCCTGGCACTGGCTTGTAAAACCACATGTTGTTACATAGACTCTGCAATTTAAACAGAATTACACCTTTTTACAGGTATGTTACATTATCTACCTTTATGTTATTGTAAACTTAAAGTGCATAGTCTACTTATATGTTATTTTGAAATACATGTTGCGTTTAATTGTTACTTGTTATATTAGTGTTATATAGTCATTGACAATAACTAATTGTCACCTATCATATATGTCAATAACACTATGTCTACAAGTGTTTTACTTAATATGTTCTGTGTTTGATACAAGGCATTGATACAGTTGTAGCAGTTGTTTCTTGTATCTATTGTATTGTACATGTACTGGACAGAGTCCTGGCACTGGCTGGTAAAGCCACATGTTGTTACATAGACTCTGCAATTAAAACAGAATTACACCTTTTTACAGGTATGTTACATTATCTACCTTTATGTTTTTGTAAACTAAAAGTGCGTAGTCTAAAACAGCATTACACCTTTTACAGGTGTGGAATTGTAGTGATTCTCTCGAACTACCGAACTGAGCGAACCGCGAGACTTGGTATGGTAAAATACCTCTCACGATTTCTGCCTGATCTTGCATGTATGATTTACCAGTTGAGAGTGCTGATGAAATCCGATGTGCACTTCCAGTCGGGTCAAGAGTAGCAAGTTAGGTACAAATCGTCAGGTAGAATCCGTTATCCGTCGGCGGAAGGTGGACAAAGTAGTTCCGGTTTTCCATGTTAAACGATAGGGAGGCAGTTCCGATTGCTCCGCTCCGACAAATAACGGATTCCAACTCCCAAGAGGCACCTTACGTTTCAGTAACGTCATTGAATATCCTTGGGCCAAGGCTTAGCCTATGGACTGAGCCGCTGTATGATCGATGACGACATGACTAAAAGTAGGCCGAATCATTGCCTATGGACTGAAACCTTATTTGATTGATGACGACTTGTCTAAAATGTGGTGTTATAAAAAGGCGTAATTTATAATAAAAGCATTATCAATTCAACGGATGCTTATTTATCAGAAGTACGTGTGCCTCGGTGTAGCGTGCTCGGAACTCTTCTGTTCACGATCTACTGCCTTGGACTCAACCATGTTTTTTGAACATCATCAACATGCTATCATATGTATGCTGATGATTCACAATTATATGTGGACTTTCCCGGTGACCAGCCACTTACAATGGCCACCGATCGAATATATCGTTGTACCACCGATGTGAAAGCGTGGATGTCTTTCCATAATCTCCTGCTTAACGAGAATAAAACCGAGGTCATATCTGCAGTGAACAATCGGACACTTGTTCACCCGCCTGTTGACCACGTCATTAACGTATGTGGGTGTGCTGTTTCGCCGAAGCCGGTTATCCACGACATCGGCGTTCTACGCGACAACACTATGTCGATGACGAATCAAGTGCGTCGTGTTTGCCAGGTGGCATATTTTCACCTCCGAAGCATCGCGTTAATTCGGAAATGTCTTACCACCAATGCCTGCAGAACCATTATGAACGCCTTAGTCATGTCACGTATTGATTACGGCAACGCAGTGTTATATGGTCTGCCCGAGACGCACTTGCGAAAGCTGCAGATGGTACAGAATTCCGCAGCACGTCTCATTACCGGGACAAGGAGACGAGAACACATAGCACCTGTTCTGTACCGTCTGCAATGGTTGCATATACGCCAGCGGATCGAATTCAAGCTGTTACTGCTGGTATATCGTGCAGTGCACCTACACATTCCTTGCTCACTCGCTCGCTCACTCACTAACTCGCTGACTCACTGACTCGTTGACTCAATGACTCACTGACTCACTGACTATCTCACTCACTCACTCACTCACTCACTCACTCACTCACTCACTCACTCACTCACTCACTCACTCACTCACTCACTCACTCACTCACTCACTCACTCACTCACTCACTCACTCACTCACTCACTCACTCACTCATTCATTCACTCGTTCATTCATTCATTCATTCGTTTATTCATTCATTCATTCATTCACTCGTTCATTCATTCATTCGTTTATTCATTCATTCACTCACCCAAACCCACCTACGCACTTACTCACTAACCCACCCACCCACTAACTCCCTCACTTACCGATTGCGCGGTAGTGGTGTGTGAGTGCCAGCGTTATAAGTTCACCACCGTAATTAAAAAGTCATAACGCTGTTACATACCTGCATATTACTTATAATCTGGAAAAATATCGACATTTTAAAGTAGTAATTCATAGGGTGGAAGGAGGTTTGGGAATGAATACGCTAAGAAGGAACAACGACCCCTATCTGAAGCAGTTTATAGGAAAAGGCGACATGCGTCAGCGGTTGTGTGCCCCGCTACACTTACATGTGGGAATCAGCACGTCAGCATGCTTTGGAGCGCCATTCCTAACAAATGGTAGTGTTTGTCATGCTCGACATAAAGTATGCTTCCGCGTGTGAAGAAATAAGATTCACTGTGTATTGATCCGCGGGGACGAGGCATATCGTCATGTTGTCAAGCTCTGCACAATATTTTAAACTGATAAATGTTGTTTAGTTGAAACAATCTGTAACCCGTTCTGCTTTTCGTGAAAATCGGTTTTTCTGTCACAAGATATCGCTGCCGACGATCATCCAGTTCAGAATAAATAATTGTTTGTAGCTAGATCAAGTTATACTTTTATATTGGAAGTCGTTATCAAGTGTGACCTTCCGCTGCACATCCCCACCCAAGTGTAGTGGGGCACACAACCGCTGACGCATGTCGCCTTTTCCTATAAACTGCTTCAGATAGGGGTCGTTGTTCCTTCTTACCGTATTCATTCCCAAACCTCCTTCCACCCTATGAATTACTACTTTAAAATGTCGATATTTTTCCAGATTATAAGTAATATGCAGGTATGTAACAGCATTATGACTTTTTAATTACGGTGGTGAACTTATAACGCTGGCACTCACACACCACTACCGCGCAATCGGTAAGTGAGGGAGTTAGTGGGTGGGTGTGTTAGTGAGTAAGTGCGTAGGTGGGTGGGTGGTGTGTGGGAATGAATGAATGAATGAATGAATGAATGAATGAATGAATAAACGAATTAATGAATGAACGAGCGAATGAGTGAATGAGTGAGTGAGTGAGTGAGTGAGTGAGTGAGTGAGTCAGATAGTCAGTGAGTCAATGAGTCATTGAGTCATTGAGTCAGTGAGTGAGTGTGTCAGTGAATCAGTGAGTAAGTGAGTCAGTGAATGAGCAAGCGAGTGAGCAAGGAATTTGACGACGTAAATGTAATACATTTTCATCCGATGCTATACACTATAAAAACTCGGGTGTTTATGACGTTGATTGAATTGTAAACGCGCGTCATATACATATAAACAACTAAGTGTATAATTATTAACACCGTCGTAGATATACATACAAAAACATTGCTACCATCGACCGCAACAGAATGCAGAGAATTGTGTAAACACAGTGTTTCATTTGACTACAGCGTAATTACATATCAGTTTTTTGTACCCCGTTAGTGTTGTCTTTGATATAATAGGTCGAGAAAATGACAGACGGCAACAAGACGTCGTCAACACAATGATTAATTTTTATATTAAAAAAAAGAGTTTGGCTTTTTAAAATGAGTTTGCTTTGGCGGAGCAGACGTAAACCAGTGGGGCGGAACGACCTGTAGCACAAGTGCGAGGCGGCGTCAGCGCGAAACAGCCGTATTAATGACAAAAGCAGAACATGCAGAAAACGCCAGATGTTAGAGGCGACGTTCACAACTTCTAACGAAATTTATGACAGTTGGTCTGTCTAGCTGTTTGCCAGTAGATTTTCACGATCAATGAAACTGTTTGGTTTAGTCATTGACGATCAGAGTTTCACATTTGGCACACACCCTTTGATATTTCCTTGTGGCTAAGCTGTAAGAATGTTAGTTTCTACCTACCAGCTTTACATATTGTTGTACTTGCTATATGAATATATATGGGTCATTCTCCAAATACCGTAATATTTCGCAGTAGATATTCGGGCGGAGGCGACCCAGTTGGAAATTGTCCTGCAGTGGCAACGATTAATGTTCACCTATCATACAGGACGACACTTAGTGGGTAGAGCTGAATCTGGCATATTTATATCATTTTAGGGTTCTGATAATAATGACGTCATCTTTATTTTTTCACTGGCGTTACGAACAATATATACATGTTTGCATGCTTACTGGCAAATTCAGATTCAGATTCAGACTGTTTATTACCAAGTAGTATTTCAAATGTACGATGAATTCTTGGCGTTGTGGCGTCAACATACATGCACGCTTGTCTCCCCTGCCCCCCACCATGCACACGCAAAATATACAATCAGAAGCTAAAACTAGTATAAATTTAAACCAAGGCCAACTGCCAACATATTTTAAGATAGTCGTACATCTATTGACATAAAGTGAACTTGATAACATAATATTAATACCGTCTGAAACATTACCTAAAAATTAAAAAAGTATACATGTAGTTAAATAAATAAATAATAAATAAAAAAAAAGATTATCTGACGGTATAAAAACTATTCTGACAGTTAAAAAGTATGTACTTACATGTAGTCAAATTAATAAATAATAAATAAATAAATAATAAAAATAAATAAATAACTAAAAAAATAAATACATTTATAAGTAATAAATAAATAATTTAGCATGGCGACATAAAATCTAAACCGACTGAAAACTGTATCATGGCATCTCGCGGTTCAAGTGACTCACAGCCTGCGGATAAAACTATTTATCAATCTAGTGGTCCTTGTCTTAATACTTCTATAGTGCTTGCCAGAAGGAAGAAGTTCAAAGAGATGGTTGGCTAGTTGGGTAGTATCCCGTACAATGCTCTTGGATTTTCGCGCACAGCGAGCATGGTAAATAGATTCAATGGATGGCAACTCGCGCCCAATGATTCTATATGCGCCCTTCACAATAACTTCCAGCCGTTGTTTCTCCTCTTGACTGGCGCGGCCAAACCACAGTACAATCGAGAAAGTGAGGATACTTTCAATGATTGCGCGGTAGAATCGTATCATAATCTCCTGAGCAATGCCGAATCTCCTGAGCTGCCTCTGGAAGAACAGGCTTTGTTGTGCCTTTTTTGTAATGCACAGTGTGTTTGTGCACCAGCTGAGATCGAAAGAGGCTGGATGGGAGTCTTCTTTTTACGAAAATCAACAATCATTTCTTTAGTCTTTAAAACGTTCAATTCGAGATTGTTATCCGCACACCAGCCAACCATTCTCTGAACTTCCTCCCTGTATGGCGTCTCATTCGCATTCTCAATGCAACCCTCCACAGTAGTGTCATCGGAAAACTTTATCACAAGGACCGTTTGGTCCACGGAGACACAGTCATTTGTGAAGATAGTTTGCGTTTGTATACGGATTTAGTCTTCTTGACCGCCTTCTGCGCCTCGCACTTAGCTCTCCTGAATTCTTCCCTGCTGCCGCTGATGAACGCCGCGTTCTTCGCCGCCAGTTTCTGCTTGATGTCCCTGGTGAACCAAGGTTTGTCGTTGTTATACAGGGTGACAGTCTTTGTCTCCGTGCACAGCTCCTCGCACCAGTTGATGTAGGATGTCACGGTATCAGCGTACACGTCCAGGTCAGGACAAGTCTCTTTAAACATGTCCCAATCTGTGCACTCAGGGCATCCACAAAGAGCTGCAGTCGACTCGTCGGTCCGCTTCTTGACAGTTCTTAGATTACTTCAAAGTTTTCAGTTTCTGTCGGTACGTGGGGATGAGGACGACCGTTGCGTGATCGGACTCTCCGAGGGGAGCCCTGGTGGTGGCACTGTACGCATCCTTAAAGAGTGTGTAGCAGAGATCCAGGACCTTGCTATTGCGTGTGGCACAGTCTACGTGCTGCTTGTACCTGGGCAGTACCTTCTTCAAATTTGTGTGATTAAAGTCATCCATAATGATGACTACGCTGTCAGGATGAGTCGATTCTGCTGCCACCACCTGAGCAGCCAACTGGCTGACTGCCTTGGTAGCACTGGCATCAGGGGGGACGTAAACACCCAACAGCACGACCGAAGACAACTCTCTCGGGGAATAGAGCGGCTTGCAATTGATAGTTAGGGTTTCCAGTTCACGAGAACACGAAGAAGAGACAAGCTGAGTGTCATTACACCACCACTGATTGACAAGAAAGCACACGCCACCACCCCGCTGCAAGTCCGTAAGTTTGCTCGATCTGTCCGCTCTAAACAGAGCATGACCAAGGGGCATCACTGCCGCGTCAGGGGTCGTGGCATCTAACCACGTTTCAGTAAAACACAGTATAGAGGCGTCTCTTATTTCTCGTTTGTAAGTCAACAGGTGAAAAAGTTCGTCTGTTTTGTTCCTCATTGATCGCACATTTGCCAGAACGATAGCAGGGAGTGGTGGTCGAAGGCTGCGCCGGCGAAATCTACAGAGTGCGCCCCCGCGTCTACCCCGCTTGTGAGTGCGGCTTGAGGCTTTGTGTTTTGTATGACCCGTATTGTCAACACAAAAAGTGTCCTCCAAGGTGAAGTTTGGTTTGTACTCACAGTTCATGGATTCCCTGATTCTCAGTAGATCTTCACGATCATACTTATATACACATATAGACTTAAACATTACAACAATCATCGAAAACGTACACACAATCATCCACCGCCACAACGTGTCGCCATGCACCGGCACCATCTTGCCTCAAATTGTGGATATATATATATATATATGTATATAATATTGTCTCTAATATGGGTATTGTGTCGTACCAATGGTTTATATATAAAACAAATTAAGCTAAAATGGTTTTCACAGACTAATGTTGGTTTGTCACATGCCATCGGAAGCTAAAGAGCATATGCTGACCAATGGCATAACGTGTAACTTTTGTTAGTGGACACACACCATAAATTGATTACCCTGATTAATGCATACATGTTAGCATGAGAATAAATAATGCTAAAGAGCTACGTGTGTGGACGGTATTTTGGTTCTAGAAATTAAAACGAGGGGCACAGAACCAGTGACTGAAGGAGTAACACCAGTGACACACATTAACACCAGTGACACACATTAACACCAGTGACACACATTAACACCAGTGACACACATTAACACCAGTGACAGTGCGATATATCACGATAATTTAGTGGAAGGAATACACAACTCGAAATCACACAGTTGATTAAAAGGGCTGACAGATCAGGATATGTAATAATTAAAAGTATCAAACAGCATATTTTGATAATAAGTATCTCGACACAATATTGTAATCCCTAGAAAACAAAGGTAATGTTGATTGCCAAGTCGAACGCATTTCTAAGAATTAGCTCATTGTTATTTTTCCATCTCAAAGCAACTCCACGTGACATTCGATTGCAGCCCGAATCTCGTCATTGATCTTTTATGACCTGCGATTAAACCTCATGGGCTCGTCAATCAAACAAAGAGCATCCTACTCGGAATAGGTGATCTCTCAAACTAGGCCAGAAAAAATGTATTGTTAAAGCTTGCCATACAGTTTATTTTGATGTCGTCGTCATCAACGCTCATAATAATTCCTGGGTATTGTTTGTTGTCGTATTGAACCACACAAACCTTTCCCACGTGTGCCTGATTGATCATATCATGCCATTGAAAGCCAACATCAGCCACTAAAAATGACGCGTTCTTGGCTCCTTGGACATTTGTTCCTTGATGTTTATATAACATCGAACTGGTCTCGCGGTGAGACTGGGATGAACCAGGGGATGGGCAGTTAGACCGGGATGGACCAGATGTTGCTTATACTTGGTTTTGAACACAGAAGCGGAATTCTGTCAAGTCATAACAAGGGCCTTTCAACAATGCATAAACACAACTGACGTCACGGTACTTGACGATGCCCGCCACATATTAAATGAGTTGGTGGAGCTTTATGGTGCCCTTTACAGTTCGGTTGGGTTTCCTGGACTCCAATGTATTCCCGGCGATGATGTTCTTGTCAACATAGTACAGTAGTATTATTGCTGTTGGCTTTGCCATATTTGACCTTTGTAAACAAAGTTCCCCACAAAGAACCACCACCTAAATATATTAAAATTAACATACAAAATCAAGAAGCAATTTCCAAATTAATAAATGAAATCACCTTATCGGATGTTTATAATAAACTTGATCAGTCACCTTTTGCTAATCCAAACATAAACTATAACATTTTACATGAATTAATCAAATGCGCAAAAAACAAGCATATGCCATATAAAACAGTTAAGTTAAAAAAATACAAGCAAAACAATCAACATGGATTACATTAGGCCTGCTCAAATCATTACGATACAGAGACAAATTATATCAAAAACTCAAAATGACTCTGCCTGATTCGCCTGAAAATTTTGCAACTCGGACTAACCTGATAACGTATAATAGCATACTTAAAAAAGTATACGAACAGCCAAACAACTGCATTATGAATCTTCTTTTAATAAATACAAAAATAATATTTAAAAAACTTGGGAAACTATAAGCGATATTCTGTCCAGAACACGAGAGAAGAAAACTTTCCCTAAATCATTTATATATAGTGACGAAATTATAACAAACAAAACGTTTATTGCAAACACATTAAATACATTCTTTACCACCATTGGCTCAAATTTGACCAAACAAATCAGCAATCCTACTAATAGAACTTACTGATATTATCTGAATGAGCAGTACAGTAATTCATTTATTGTTTTAAGTATTGACGAAGAAACAATAAAACAATAGCTAATATGCAACCAAAAACAAGTTGTGGGTATGAAGGTATTTCGTCACGATTACTAAAATTAGCTAAACCAGCTGTGATAACATCATTAACATTAATTACAAATCAAATATTAGCTACAGGTATCTTCCCTGATAAACTTAAAATCGCTAAAGTAATTCCAATCTTTAAAAAGGTGACAATACCCAGTTCAGCAATTATAGACCAATATCACTATTACCAGCTATATCAAAAGTAGTTGAAAAGATAATTTACAACCAACTAGATTCCTTTTTCAAAAGGCAAAATCTCTTGTTCGAAAACCAATATGGATTTAAAACGGATCATAGCACTGAATTTGCTGTTCTTGAATTAACTGATTAAATTCCTATAAATATTTACCTAGACCTTTCAAAAGCTTTTGATACCCTCGATCATCAGATATTACTAAACAAATTAGAATATTATGGCGTAAAAGGAGTAGCACTAAGTTTAATTATAAATTACTTAACAGATAGAAAACAGTATGTTGAAATAGAGGATGTAAAATCAGAAATGCATAATATTTCAACTGGCATACCTCAAGGCTCAATTTTAGGCCCTCTGTTGTTTATTGTATACATTAATGATTTTGCCAAGGCCAGCCAAAAGTTTAACTTTATATTATTTATACCCTGTCAGGTACTATTGACTCATTTTCAACATATGAGAAAAATGGAAACGTAGACGTTGCTATAAATAGAGAACTGGGAAAAATTAGTGATTGGCTAAAACTTAACAAATTATCTCTAAACTTAAGCAAAACTAAGTACATGCTTTTCACAACAGCCAGAAGAAAAAATGTGACTTTCCCATTATTAATCATAGCTAACACTACTATTAATAGAGTGGCACAATTAAATTACTTGGAATAACTTTTAATGAACAATTAAACTGGAAAAATCACATTGACAAAATTTCAAATAGGGTTTCAAGGACGTTAGGTGTATTGAATAGACTAAAACAGTTATTACCTCTTAATATAAATATTATATTGAACAATACACTGATATTGCCACACTTAAACTACGGTGTTACTGCTTCGGGTTACAAATTTGAGAGAATTCAGAAACTTGTCCGAATTATTAGTGTAAGCAAATATCATGCTCACACTGAACCACTGTTTAAAAGTCTTAAACTGTTAAAAGTAGAACACATATTGAAATCACAAGAACTAAAACTATATTATAAATACGTGCATAACAAACTTCCTGTTTACCTTCAAAATTTACTGCTTCATCAAAACAATAGCATTCACAATTTCAACACACGTGGGCAATTTAATATACACACGAATTTGCGAAACAAAGCCTCAGATACACCTTGCCGCATACTATTAATAATGCACCTGATTTAATAAAAAATAAAGTTTACACTCACAGCTCACACGGGTTTGCAATGTATGTTAAACATTATTATTTGCAGACGTATCTACCTGTATGTACATTACAACATAGTTATATTTGCCATAATGAGTGAATAACAAACAGGAATACATATTTTATGTGTACCTCTTTAGATGAATAACCAGTCGTCCATTATTATGTATGGTGTCATGTTATAGGCCATGCTTTGACTTAATCTGTTGACTGATTATTGCTACTTTTTATACAACAGGACTTGTCAATATTATGACTGGGTGGCTCCCATGAGAGCGGCTTTTTTGCCTTAGTGGGAATCTCCCTGACCGTCACGTAATAATTTATATACAATTCTGTAATCATTATGCTTTTACATATTCACTTATTGAGTTATATGTATATGGGTCAAAATAAAAACTACTGTCTGTCTGACTGTCAGTCTTTGAAGTACATCAAAAAGTGTTTTGCATTTGCAATGTTCCGACCCAGTCTAGCATGGCGATCTGCAGACCACTTGAATGTCCTTAGGGATCTTAGTTATGAAAAACGCCAAAAAGAATATGGTTTAACAACACTAGAGACCAGGAGATTGAGAGGAGATCAGATAGAAGTGTATCAAATATTGAATGGTTATGAAAATATTGATAGAAATATGTTTTTTTCAGTTAAGAAAGATAGAAAGACTAGAGGACATGAAGTTACATTAGTAAAGGAACAGTGTAGATTAGACGTAAGAAAGTTCTCATTTTCACAAAGGACTGTGAATGATTGGAACAGATTATCTGATCATTGTGTGGGTGCTAGTAGTGTGAATATGTTTAAAAATAAAATCGACACATACCACAGAAGGGCTGGATATATGTAGATAAAAGGGTTGGACTCTCGATAAGCCAAAGGGCTTCCTTGTCCACCTGCCATCTAAAGTTAATTCTCTGGATGGCAATCTTGTTAAATCTTGTTAAATGACCCACCAATCTCATATATGGCTCCTTCTTTGTATCACGACTAAAAAAATGCCAAGACAATGCACTGAATCCTTACTTGTATGGATCAGATGTCCATTGCTTAATACATTCAGTAAGGTTACGTCCAGAAAATTGTCTCTTTGTATGTTGCACTAACAAAACTTAAACAAGCGAGGTGCCATAACCACACTTTAGACCAGCGAGTTCCATCAACCAAACTTACACCAACGAGTTGCACGAACCAAACTTATTACGGACTTGGGCATGGAATTCACCTAGATACATAGGTCGCCCTGATAAAAAACGAGGTGTTATGTTCTGCTATGACATCGATCTATATGTTTTCTACATTTCGTATATTATTACTTAATATAAAGCATTTATAGAGCGCCGTGTGTACGGATGAAAAATATGCTCAAAGGCGCTGACAATCGTAGAGTATAAGTAAAATACATTAAATGACCTAAAACGTATTAAATATAAATATTAAATAGAAAGGTAAACAAATATGATTTAAAAGTAGCATATAAAAATTACATAAAATGTCAGTTAGATAAACCTGAATAAAAATAAATATATATATTTACATGTGTATTATTATACATAAATTAAATGAATTAGCCGTTTAAATACCTAAAATAAATAATGTTATGAAATTAGGTTAATAAATACATATAATATGCTAATTAAAAAAATAAAAATAAATAACTGCAACCTTAGTACATAACCGAATGTCAACATTGCACAAATGTCACTGATGCGGACTGCAAAGTTCTTTGAAGGCCTGTCGAAATACGTGTGTCTTTAAGTGTGACTTGAAAGTGGCAACGTAGTTTGCATGCCTGACTGCATGAGGCAGGGTATTCCACAGGATCGGGCCAGCCACCGAGAAGGAACGACGGTCATAATGTTCAAGGTGATATATCGGAACAGTCTGCAGACCTTGTTCGGCCGATATAAGTGATCTGGTCGGCGTGTAGGAATTCACGAGCGACGAAATGTACGCAGGGACGAGATGGTGCATTGCACGATATACCAGCAGTAACAGCTTGAATTCGATCCGCTGGCCTATATGCAACCATTGCAGACGGTACAGAACAGGTGATATGTGTTCTCGTCTCCTTGTCCCGGTAATGAGACGTGCTGCGGAATTCTGTACCATCTCCAGCTTTCGCAAGTGCGTCTCGGGAAGACCATATAACATTGCCTTGCCGTAATGAATACCTGACATGACTACGGCGTACACAATGGTTCTGCAGGCATTGGTGGTAAGACATTTCCGAATTAACGCGATGCTTCGGAGTAACAATATGCCACTTGGCAAACACGACGCACTTGATTCGTCATCGACATAGTGTAGTCGAGTACAACGCCGATGTCGCGGATAACCGGCTTCGGCGAAACAGCACAGCCACATACGTCAATGACTTGGTCAACAGGCGGGTGAACAAGTTTCCGATTGTTCACTGCAGATATGACGATCACCTCGGTTTTGTTTTCGTTAAGCAGGAGATTATGGAAAGACATCCACGCTTTCAAATCGGTGGTACAACGAGATATTCGATCGGTAGCCATTGTAAGTGGCTGGTCACGGGGAAAGTCCACATATAATTGTGAATCATCAGCATACATATGATAGCATGTTGATGATATTCAAAAAACATTGTTGAGTCCAAGGCAGTAGATCGAGAACAGAAGAGGTCCGAGCACGCTACTCTGAGGCACACGTACTTCTGATAAATAAGCATCCGTTGAATTGATAATGCTTTTATTATAAATTACGCCTTTTTATAACACCACATTTTAGACACGTCGTCATCAATCAAATAAGGTTTCAGTCCATAGGCAATGGCCTACTTTTAGTCATGTCGTCATCGATCATACAGCGGCTCAGTCCATAGGCTAAGCCTTGGCCCACGGGCCAACAATACTGATAGGCGGCACCAATTTCCCGCTTTTTACAAAAAATGTCCGGATATTCAATGACGTTACTGAAACGTAAGGTGCCTCTTGGGAGTTGGAATCCGTTATTCGTCGGAGCGGAGCAATCGGAACTGCCTCCCTATCGTTTATCGTGGAAAACCGGAACTACTATGTCCACCTTCCGCCGACGGATGACAGATTCTACCTAACGATTTGTACCTAACCGATTGGAAGTGCACATCGGATTTCGTCAGCACTCTCAAGTGGTAAATCATACATGCAAGATCAGGCAGAAATCGTGAGAGGTATTTTACCATACCACGTCTCGCGGTTCGATCAGTTCGGTAGTTCGAGAGAATCACTACAACTCCACACCTGTAAAAAGGTGTAATTCTGTTTTAATTGCAGAATCTATGTAACAACATGTGGCTTTACCAGCCAGTGCCAGGACTCTGTCCAGTACATGTACAATACAATAGATACAAGAAACAACTGCTACAACTGTATCAATGCCTTGTACCAAACACAGAACATATTAAATAAAACACTTGTAGACATAGTGTTATTGACATGTCTGATAGGTGACAATTAGTTATTGTCAATGACTATATAACACTAATATAACAAGTAACAATTAAACGCAACATGTATTTCAAAATAACATATAAGTAGACTATGCACTTTAAGTTTACAATAACATAAAGGTAGATAATGTAACATACCTGTAAAAAGGTGTAATTCTGTTTTAATTGCAGAGTCTATGTAACAACATGTGGTTTTACAAGCCAGTGCCAGGACTCTGTCCAGGTTGACACCTCAATCCCTTGATGGCTAATGTGTCAAGTATACCCTTTTGTTAAATACCTGCCACAGTGTGGCAGCTCTATGACAACTATAGTGTTTAACTATAGTAACTGCTACATCTACCCCCTCCATCAATTTATGTCGTCCCGACATTCCAATAGTAAACACAATGATACATATTACTCTTGAACACATGTTCAAATGTTGTCTATGACAATTTAGCAAGTGCATCACAAAATCCTTGATTAAACATGGAAAGTGCTAAGTCAGGAGTCAGTACTTGTTGAGCAAAGTCAGTGTAACGAGCAGGTTTCCGTATTTCCCGTTTAGGCCGGTTACGCAAAGCTGGTGATGGCAACCTCACCCGACACGGTGAGCGTTCAGCAATGTCCAGAATCTCTGCATTCTCACCAAGCTCTCCTTTGCCCTTTTCCACATCTGACACTTCCGATTCCGTGTCTCCATCCTCAGCAAGCACTCCTTCGTCCCTTTCCTCATCTGACATCTGATACTCCCTGCATCCATCCTCATCAAATAGTTCCATCTCGCAATTGGGATCTGGAATATCCATGTCTCTGACGCACATTCTAATGCGGCAGGCACAAACTCTCCAGCCTCTGGATCAAGTGGCTTCCCCATGATCATTCTAGCACAGTCGTCATCCTCCGACTAGTACTCGGTCAGTGTTGCTTCTCCTTCCTCTCTCTCTCTCAGAGCCGCGCACAGACACACCACCGCGCCTCTCTGTCCTTGCACCCGCCGGCCGACTTTGCATTCTCGCCACAGATTCCTTCTCATTCGCAGACAGCGGAAGGAAGTTTACTGGTAGCAACATGTTCCGGTGCGGTGACTCCACGCCCTCCTTCTCGCTGCACCACAAACACAGGAATCTCTCTCTCTCCGGCTGCTCCTTTACTACATAGATATCTTCTTCCCACCGGTTTGCCAGTTTATAGCGGCCTCGCAAACCAACGTTCCGTACCAACACGCGATCACCAATTTCAACTGTTCCTCCTCTAGCACGTCTGTCGTACTGCCTTTTATGACGCCTGGCAGACTTGTTGCTTTCTGTTGTAGCAATCTTATAAGAAGATTCCAACCGTTCCCGCAGCTGCTTGGTGTAATCAGTGTGGTCTGCCACTTCTGATTGACGTTCCCTTGATTCTACACCCATGGCCAGATCGATTGGCAGTCGGGGGTGTCTGCCAAATACCAGGTAGAATGGCGAGAAGCCAGTTCCTTCGTTTCTGGTAGCATTGTAAGCATGCACTAATGTTGGTATATAAGCCTTCCAGTTGGCCTTCTTCGTTACACTTAATGTACCTAACATGTTCATCAGTGTTGAATTGAACTTTTCACACTGCCCATTTCCCATTGGATGATACGGTGTAGTTCGGCTTTTATCAATCCCTTCAAGTTGACACAATTATTTGATGACATGACTCTCAAAATGTCTACCCTGGCCGAATGGAGTCTCTGTGGAAATCCATAGTGTAGAAATGTGTCATACAAAGCTTTTGCTGTGGTCTTGGCAGTCTGATTGCGTGTGGGAACAGCCTGGGCATACCGAGTGAAGTGGTCAGTCATGACTAATACATTTTCAATCCCTCCTTTTGATGGTTCCAGGGTTAGATAATCAATACAGACAATCTCAAACGGCTGGTGTGTGCGAATGTTCACAAGTGGTGCTCGATCTGGGTTGACTTTTCTTCGTATACAGGCTTCACATGTTTGCAGTTTCTTGCGCACATCTTCTGCCATGTGTGGCCAGAAGAATCTGGCACGAACAAGATCTAGGGTCCTAGTTCTTCCCAAGTGGCCTAACTGATCATGCAGGTCCATCATTGCTTCGTCTCTCTTTGCCGCTGGAAGAACTAGCAGGAACGATTCGTTACCGACCTGGTGTACTCTCTTTCTGTGAAACAAACCATCTCGTATACATAGCTTATCCTTTCCTTCATTTATATCTTGAACTCTGGGGATTCCTGCTCTAGTTTGTGCTGCTGATCTAGACTGGGTTTGCTGCCCTGTCTCAGCAACATTAGCATCTTCTTGATCACCGGATCTTTACTTTGGATGAGCTCCCAATTAGGGTCATTGATCTTTGTCCCTCCGGCATCTACCAGTTCCTCCTCGTAGGTTACAGCTGCTTGGCTGCAGCACATCACCTCAATCAGGCCAAATGTGCCATCATCTTCTTCCATTGCTGCCATCTCACACACAGCCTGTACCACAGGTATAGGTAAGTGTCCTCCTTGTGCAGGCTTGGTGTGCATTCTAGAGAGTGCATCGGCATCAGCATTATTTTTCCCGAACGGTATTTGATGCTGAAATCATAAGTTGCTAGTTCTGCTAGCCACCGGTGACTTGTCGCATCCAGCTTTGCAGAAGTCAGGACATAGGCCAATGGGTTGTTATCAGTCATGACCATAAATTGGTGTCCGTACAGATAGTCCTTGTAATTCTCAGACACGGCCCACTTGATTGCTAGGAATTCAAGTTAGTGGGCTGGGTAATTAACCTCGCTTGGCTTGAGTGCACGACTTGCATAGGCTATGACTCGCTGCTGACCTTGCTGTTCCTGATACAGTACTGCTCCAAGGCCGTGTAGGGATGCATCCACGTGTAATTCGAAAGGAAGACTGTAGTCAGCATATCCCAAAATGGGTGGTTCTATACATCTTTCCTTCAGTCTGTTAAATGCAGCGATTGCACTTGTGGTCATCACAATTTTTGTGGTTTTATTTACAGATGTCTTGTTTTCCTGCCCTTTTAACAGATTGTGTAAGGGTTTTCATATATCAGCATAACCCTTCACAAAGCGACGGTAATAGCCGATAAACCCAAGCACTTGGCGAAGGTCGTGTATGGTTGTCGGTGTAGGCCATCCCTTTACACTCTCTATTTTGTTTGGATCGGCTTCGATCCCTGCCTCCGAAATGATGTGGCCTAAATACTTCACACGCAAAGATGACACTTCGCAGGTTTCAATTTCAGACCAGCTGCTCGCAGGCTAGTAAACACAGCCTGCATATGTTCAAGGTGAGTCTCAAATGTCCGTGAATGAATGATGATATCATCCAGGTAGACCAACACATTGGCCAAGTTAGCCAAAGTGTGTTCCATAAGCCTTTGGAACACAGCAGGAGCGTTCGTGAGACAAAACGGCATTCGATTGCATTCATAAAAACCGAGGTTTCCCACTCTGAATGCAGTCTTGGCTTTATCACACTCCTATATTTCCACTTGCCAGTAGCCACTCTGGAGGTCTAATGATGTAAACCATTTTGCGCCAGATAGCCTGTCCAGCGTCGACTCAATGAGAAACAGCATGTAAGCATCTCTGATTGTCCGGCTGTTCAAACGCCTGAAGTCCTGACACAAATCGCAAACTCTCATCGTTCTTCCGCACTAGGACTACATTCGAGGCCCATGGACTGTGTGAATGACGTATTGCACCGCATGCCAACATCTCTTTCAGGTGTTGTCTAACTTTCTCGTACATTGCTGGAGGAATGCGTCTCGATTTATCTTGAAATGGTGTTTCATCTGTCAGTAGAATTTTCTGCTTCACTCCTACAGCTTTGCCTAGCTCCATTGTCCGAGAGGCAAAAATGTCACCGAAATCCTGACACAGTGCTTGTACCTGCTTCCTCTGTTCTTCCGAGAGTTTTGTGGCATCTAAATTCACTAGTACTTCACCCTTTGTACCTTTGCCGCAATCTCCATTACTCAACACATCACTATGTGTTGTTAAGTCTCCAACAGTCTTATCCCTGTCTAAAATGACACTATTCGTCATAGTCGCTATCTTCTGACGTTTGGGAATTTTCATTTCCCTACATGAAACATTCGTTAGGACGACATCAACTCGGTGGTTGTTGTCAGCTTGCACAACTGTGGCGGGGATGCGTATTCCCCCGGGGAGTGTTTCTGCTGGTTGAAGCATGCCAGCTGAGGAACATTTCTGGTCTCCCATTCTTCCTTTCACAATGATAGATGTGTTTGCAGGGATCACTGTCTGGCGACATGAGTACACTGCTACTTCCTGTCTGTGACTTCTGATTGGTCAAGGTGAGCAAGTGCTTCTAAGATGGCTGCATCATGGAATGGGGTATTCCGAGCTTTCAAGGCTGTCAGGAAATTAGTTCCAATTATAACAGGCACTATTCTATTCGACCGACGAGGGGGCACAAGAAATGCTGGCACAGCAGTTCCTTCACTTTCTCCCGTATACGACTGCAACTTCACCTCAACTTCAATGTAACCCAGGTAAGGTACCGACTGTCCTCTAGCACATTCAATGTCAACTAGTCGTGACAGTGGTTGCAAGGTAAGGTGAGACAACTCTCTGTCAAAGAATGGCTTTCCAATCGTGGTGACCATAGACCCACAATCGAGTAGTGCTGTACATGTTTTACCCTCAATGGTAATCCCAATTTGGCACGAGCCGCCGACCAAGTCACAAGTAGGGCTGTGATTATGTTTCGTGTTACTGACCCCTTTTTGCCCTCCAAAAGGGATCAATTTGCGTTTAAATGCACTCTGCAACTCTTGGACAAATGCCCCTTCTGTTTGCAACGGTGGCATTTGATGCCGGTTTTCTTGCGACAACCAAAATATAGATGTCCAGGTATACCGCAATCATTGCAGGTAAGTGGTTCCTTCCTTTGTTTCGTCTGTGCCCTGGACTGTCTCCTCTTGATCATTCCTTTCAACTCTTCCACTTTCTTCACAGGAGCTTGCAAGGTTGGTTCTGTCTGTTGCCCTTGTTGTACATGAACTTGCACTGCATTCTGGTTTCCAAACTCTTCCTCGAGGGTCCGCGCCTCGATCACAACCTCCTCGATGTTTAGAGATTCTTTTCTGTGGCGAAGTGCATTTTTTATCTGCAAGTCCCTGAGGCCTGCCCAGAATCTGTCTCGCAGCATAGTGGACATGGATTCCCTAGAAACAACACCCTTTTCCACGGCAACATGACAGAGGTCTTCCAGTCTTGTCGACCACTTTGTACAAGGTTCACCTACACGCTGCGGTTCGCTGTAGAAATGTTCTAGTACGGTATTACCTGACATCACTGTACCATCCAGTGATTGTAATTTGTAGAGAATGTTGGCGAGTGTAGCCTTTTCTCCCAAATAGATCATTTCATCTGCAGCAGGGCTTCTCAAAGATTTCCTCACACTTGTGATAATATCACATTCTGTATAATGTGACTCCTCCACCAAGCAATTCACCTCATACTTCCACCTCGAATATGTGGCATCCTTGTCGGTTCCAGAGAATACTGGCAGTTTGGGGATTTCCCGCAATACATATGGCGAAAATCCAACATGCGGAGACTCACTGGGCTCCTGCTTCACAGATGTCTCCTTTGTGAGAGACCCTAGCAATTTCTCCTTTTATGAAGTAGACTTGGTCTTGATTAGACCCAGCAACTGGTGATCTATGTCACCCCCTTTATCTTCTACTATGTCACCCCTCTCATCTCTTTCCACTACTATGACATCAGCTTCAGCCATATTCACCATTAATTTACCAGTACAGGTAATCAACAATCAATCATTCAATTTGCACCTTCACAATTACACATTTCAAAGTTTAACAAACATTAAGCATCATACTCCATAACGGAGAACAACAAATACATTCAACAAAAGACACAATCAATGTTCCGCTTCACCGCACTTGCCCAGTGCAGTAGCCAGACAGTCATATCTGCACCTGCAGCACCACTCCCTGTCTGCTTCTCTGCCAGTCACAGGGGCTGACCAGGGCTATGGGTTTCTACAGTCAGTGTCCCTAGTTTCAAAAAGCTGTGCGGCCTCTCTAGCCACACATCGGGCGCCACTCTCGCGGTTCGCTCAGTTCGGTAGTTCGAGAGAATCACTACAACTCCACACCTGTAAAAAGGTGTAATGCTGTTTTAATAGCAGAGTCTATGTAACAACATGTGGCTTTACCAGCCAGTGCCAGGACTCTGTACAGTACATGTACAATACAATAGATACAAGAAACATCTGCTACAACTGTATCAATGTCTTGTATCAAACACAGAACATATTAAGTAAAACACTTGTAGACATAATGTTATTGACATATCTGATAGGTGACAATTAATTATTGTCAATGACTATATAACACTGATATAACAAGTAACAATTAAACGCAACATGTATTTCAAAATAACATATAAGTAGACTATGCACTTTTAATTTACAACAACATAAAGGTAAATAATGTAACATACCTGTAAAAAGGTGTAATTCTGTTTTAATAGCAGAGTCTATGTAACAACATGTGGCTTTACCAGCCAGTGCCAGGACTCTGTCCAGGTTGACACCTCTATCCCTTGATGGCTAATGTGTCAAGTAGTCCCTTTTATTAAATACCTGCCACAGTGTGGCGTGGCAGCTCTATGACAACTATAGTGTTTAACTATAGTACCTGCTACCCAAGGAACCTAGCCAGTTCTTCTTTGCTTGTGGGTGGCGTCATGAGCGTGACAGCTGCGTATGTTTCAGGGTATTGCTTCATTCCTTCTTTGCTGACAATGCATCTCCGAAATTTCACTCTGTTACGCCCATGCAGTCTATCTTTGAGAAGTACTTCCTTCCTGACATTTTTGCCTTGATCTCTTTTCGTTTTGGAAGTTTCAAGTGTTCTATTCGAGTTGCCTTATTGAAGTCTTGTCTTGCTTCTACACCAAGTGTAGCAATCAGTCGGTTCTTCGATCTTTGCAATCATATAATTTTCTTCCATTCTCTTCAATTCTTCTTCAAACCCTTTGAGTTTCCCAAATATTACTTTCCTGCACGGATTTACTACAGGATACGCATCTAGTTTCAGCTTGATGCCAACTTCTCCTGGTACACATCCTAGTCCTCTGAACAAGTCTTCGTATTATTCCAAGATATCGGGAGCTTTCTTGTCATCAGCGTACTCAACAGCTCGTACTCCCTTCAAAAGACCCATGCTATCAAACACCTGTATTCTCAATATAGGCCAAACTTGATCTGGACAGATAATAAACAGTGCTCGCAGTGAGTGTCCTTTATGTTTCACAGTCAACATTGCTGTTAGTGTTACATGAACTTTTTTCGCATTGTTGGTTGTAAGCTTAATTTTTATAGCTCATTTTTGGCCTCCTTGGAAATGTGTTGTACTTTTTCATTGGTATTATGTTCACATCACTGCCTGTGTCAAGTTTCATAGGAATGACCACATCATGTATGCACAGTAACACAATTCAGGATTCAGTCTTCTTGTGTTCTTCTATAGTGTCAACCACAACGTCGTGTTCTTTTACCACGTGTACTTTCTTCCGTGTTGCCACGTTTGGCCTTGGATTTGTGGCTCTAAAACATCTCTTGAAATTATCTCTTCCATGACATCTGTGGCATTTTTGTCCGGTAGCAGGACAAGGTTTTCCTTCGTGACCATATACATACTTCTTGCATTTCTGTTTGTATGCGTAAGAGTAGTTCCTATTTTCGTGGAATTGCCTAAAACAGCCTTAACCTTGATGTGGACTTTTGTTTTCTGATTTTCTTGTGAACTTCATGTCTGTCATCAATACATGCACATTGAACTCATCAACCGATGACATTTTCTTCACAATTGTGACATTTAACTCAACATATTTATAATTCAACATCGTCTTGTCAAGTGTAAGTTTCTGAGGCACGATGCTAACGACTCGCCTTGTTTATGTTTCTTTAGTTAAGACACAGTCTTCTATACGCCACATTTTTCTTTCCTTGCATATGTTTTTCAAATTGTTCTACAAGGTAGGCAATCTTGTTTTTATTATCGGCTGCGATGTTGAAAGTATTGAATACTTCAATTGCTTCCTCACCTGCGCAGCGTAACAGCAACGCGCCATTTATATTATCGGGCCGGCTAGACGTTTCCGAGGCTTCGAGGTAGATGTCGAACTTTTGATACCTATTTGACAAATTGTCTTCGTTGTTTCCTTCGAAACTTAGTTTTTCGAGCAGTTGTAACAAGTCCATGCTATTTCATCTCCAAGTCTGGCACCATGTAATACTTCGTCAATTTGTAGCACGTCAACAATTCAGTGATACTTAATTTATTGTCATGTGGTTTTGACAGATACACTCGTGATCCCGTACATCAGAAGTGTGTTTTGATCAAAACAAAGCTTCGTAATTAACGGTACTCGCGGTCGTACTCGCGATATAAATTGAATTAGTAAGCGACATATCTACACCATGGACAGTAACAATCAATTAATTTATATATTTATTGGTATAACAAAGGCTTTCGATACAGTAGACAATGGAATATATATCAGCACGCCGAATTATTACAGTGTGCGAGATGTATCAAAGTATTTGATTAAACGCTACCCCTCAAACAGGAAGCAATTTGTGAATAAAGACGGATGTGTCTTGGAGCCATCGGATGTCAAACATGGAGTTCCGTATGTGCGGGTAGCAATAATAATGATTAGCACTACTAGTCGTGTTAAATAAATATAATAAGAGTGGCGTGCAAGATTGTGCACATGGCTTGGTGTAAACGAATGAACATCGAACTTGTCAAAAACAAATAAAATCTTATTCAGGAACCGTCCGCCAGATGTTTACCATTTTGTGTGCTTACATAACGAAGATTAACCAGAATATTTACCGATGCCCTTCTGAAGTGGAAATATCATAATAACGCGATTACAAAACAAATGAAGCAGACTTGGCATTCGTTGTTTTAATTTATGTTATTGGTGCCATCTTTGCCTAAGATGAACCCAATATATTTAAATCAGTTAACTTCCTCAATATACTGCTTCTTGTTTGTTACCTTGGTTGAAAAACAACCTTAATATTTTAAATGTGGGTTGTTTTGAACGTCTTACCGTGATGTCATCACACACTGGATTGACATTGGAACATACGGTAGTAACTTGGTGTGCAGTATGTTGAACTGTGTTAACAAATAGCCGCATGCATTGTGGACATGTATTATTCACTGCGATGTATCGCCCTTGTTTAGTAAGAAAACCTATGGCAATTTTTCGCAATTAATCAAAATAAAATGACGCTACATTTGAAGAAAAAACATGTGTTTTATTTATTTAACAGCGTGTGGCGTTTTGCTTGTCTTTTTGTCGTATGTGATTCACACTTTTGGAAACCTTGCTAAAAATTGACAAATCTTCTAAAACAATGCGGGCCGCGCAGCATTCTTCATTTGGAGTTACTTGGAATATGTCATGCGTTTATTACAGAGACAATTAATTTTATATGTTATTTAAAACATATGAACTCTGAAAACAAACAAGGCTAGTTTGATGTCGTCACAGGGTTTATACTTTCGCTCGCTCTCTAACACATTTTGTCTTCAAGAAGGACAAGGTGTTGCAACAATGAATGAATTGTTTTGGTGAAGCGACACTGCAATATGACTCCAATATCTTGATTGTTTTTTTACCTTCTAAGAAGCGAAAGCTTTCCATGGTTCCAAAGACTATCCGCACATTAGAGATTGAAGCGTTGGACTGACGTCAGAACAACAACATCTGTGTCAACTGTACATACTGCACCTTACACGTGGTTCAACCATCTGTGCACTTGTGGAATGGACAAGAGCTTACATATGTCGAGGTGCACACAGCACGTGTAACTGATGTCTGCAGGTGTAATAGCGTCAAAGGTTCACCCTTAAAACAATACGGCATTGTTTTGAACATACACCTAGATTTCAAACACATTGTGTCCTACGTTTAGAAGTGGTAATTTTTATAATAAAAACGTAATAGCTTTTTAACATACAGTAATGTCATAAACCTTCAAATATAGTTCGACATAAATATTAAACTATATATCTAGTAGCAAATATGTCCATTCTCTGATCCGGTACACACACACTCACACACACACACACACACACACACACACACACACACACACACACACACACACACACACATATGTATGTGATTCCGGTACACAAACATAGAAGAACAATGCAGAAGCCGGTTTCCCGAATTATTTTTATTTCACATATTATCAAATGTGACGTACATTGGAGCGATTTTATGCAACGCGTCGCGTGTTTTCTACGATTGCACTAAGTGATACAAACAGTTTCCAGCTGGTTGAGTAAAAGCTGATGTAGCTTGGAACAATTGCAGAAAGGATGCATAATGTTACCAATCAAATAATGTCCGAATACCGTCTGGTACGAATCGTTAACTTGTAAGAACCCACGGTGAATTTCAAAAAATAATGCAAATCATATGTAAATAAAACGTAGCAAAAACACAGACATGCGCCCGCGCTCACACACACACACACACACACACACACACACACACACACACACACACACACACACACACACACACACACACACACACACACACACACAAACACACACACACATTCACAAACACGAAATGGCCTTCGTATGCATAGGTCTGCCATGGTATGAAGTAATAAGTTACTCATTTGTGAAAGGCCATATCGCAGTGTATTAACAACGGCAAATCATCACGCAATAGTGACTTTGCCAGTGGTATCAGCGGCGCTATTTTTCTGAGTGACCAAACCTTCCATGACACTGTAGGGATTATTTCCAGTCTCAAAATGTATTTGTAGGAGATACACCAAAAATCCAGTATTTATCAATGACCTCAATACAAATCGTATGTGTTCATCAGACGAACGCACACGACAGTGAAGTGTACGAATAAATTATGCAATGCCACACACCAACGGCGTAAAGTACGTTTTTCACTTTAGTGATTTTGAGTAATGGACGTTCTTATGTATTTTAGAAAAAAACAGCCGACTACAACGCGCAAGTGTATATGGCCAGCAAAATGTTGTTTTTAATTATATTAACAGACGTCATATATCTGTATGTCCGATTTTCACGAAAGGTAGGTTAGGCAGACATTAGTTTCAAATAAACAACTATTATTACGTTAAAATATTGTGCATAGTCTGAAAACATGAACGAAATGCCTTGTAGCGCAAATCACTAAATATACGTAGTAAAAACTTAAATTGACCGGACTAAAATTTTATGTCAACTATGACAAAATTCCACCACTAAATAATATGGGCTGAACCGGAGTCAGTGCACTAAAAAACAACAGCAAACAGTATAATACAGGAGACACTGTGCATTGTATTCAGTTCCTTCGAAGGTTTCTCGTCAGACAGGAATTATCTTAAGGTACTGTTACCGCTTTTCGAACGTTGCATTTAACTATTGTGTAATTAAATATCAAACGTGGTTGATATGCAAACGTGTCCAGATGTGGTTAGTAAGTTTAAGAAAAATATTACGGAGATATCCGTGCCTGTACGTGCCTGTACGTGCCTGTACGTGCCTGTACGTGCCTGTACGTGCATGTACGTGCGTGTACGTGCGTGTACGTGTACGTGCGTGTACGTGCGTGTACGTGCGTGTACGTGAGTGTACGTGCGTGTACGTGCCTGTACGTGCCTGTACGTGCCTGTACGTGCCTGTACGTGCCTGTACGTGCCTGTACGTGCCTGTACGTGCCTGTACGTGCCTGTACGTGCCTGTACGTGTCTGTAGTGTCTGTACGTGTCTGTACGTGCATGTACGTGCATGTACGTGCATGTACGTGTCTGTACGTGCCTGTACGTGCCTGTACGTGCCTGTACGTGCCTGTACGTGCCTGTACGTGCCTGTACGTGCCTGTACGTGCCTGTACGTGCCTCTACGTGCCTGTACGTGCCTGTACGTGCGTGCATGTATTTGTGTGTGTGAGTGTGTTCATGCGTGTGTTTGCGTGCGTGTTGAAGACACCCAGGGAGATGAAAGAAACCCACTTAACTATGGTGTGTATTTCTTTATCTTCTCAGATCTGCCACGATGAACAAGCTGCTTGTCGCCATTTTTCTAGTCGCCTGCGTGGCCAGCACGATGAGTAAGTCACATCCTTCTGTGTCGTTAACACAGCCAACTAAGTATCGTATACCGGCCAAATGTGAAGAGACGAATCTTTGATTTTCATGATTTACTTGACAAAAGCAAAACCCACATTCTGCAAATTAAATAAAGAAGACATTGAGTACTGGATCATCCAACGATTGTTCGTCTCTGTGATATTGTAAATTTTGTTTTTAAATGTATTCCTGCTGTTAGTCATAATGTCATCAGTACATAGCTTGTTCCAATCGTTTATTGACATCTGTGAGAGAGAATACCTTGAAATGAAGTCAAATGAGACCGCTCTGTCCAATCGAGATGCTGGAAGATCTTCACGATATTACAAAATTCAGGGCTGATTAAGCATTCAAGACACGATGTGTCGACTGGCTGTGTTACGTGCTAACTATGGATGGAAGGTGCATCGGTTAGTACAATTAATTATCGCTAGAACCTGTGGCGTAGATATGATATTGCATGAGGAATGCAAGCTTAATCACCCGCTGCTTTTTTATCACTAAACTATAAAGGTTATACAAAACAAACTCAAACAATTGCTGACGGCGGTCATGACCCTGTGTCCCAAAATAGGTCAATGCCCGACTGGAGACCGTGGTATTACCAGTTGTTATAATCTTCCGAACGGCAAGTACCAACCCTGCTACCAGTGCTGCAAGAAGTACGTCGTTTGCACTAATGGTGGACTCACATACGGTTCGTGCAGTCCGGAAAAAGTGTGGGATGACTATGAGAAGGAGTGTGTATGGTGGTCTTTCTCGTGCAAATGGGTTCCGTGCCACTAAAAAGTAGACATTTGGCCAACAGTAAGTACGATAGTATATATTATGTTTTCGGAAAACTGCTATACTCTGTTGTTAAAACATAGAGTAACCTTTTCCAAATGTATTGTAAATGCATTTAGTTATATTTCTATGGTTTGGAATCAGATTACTTTGCTGCAGTAATGATAATTGTTGTTGTTGTTATAGATAATCGACCTTCGTAGTTGTAGAGTTTTGATTCTGCTGAAACATCACCATATTACAAAATTTTGATTTCGAAATAAATAACTGGCGCTACCTTGCAAATCTGTCTTTTATAAAAACATCAAAACAGAAAACAAAACCGTTATCATTTCTTATTTCGACGCACATTTTACCTAATTGTAACACTAAAGGTAGTTGAGTTGAGTTTGTTGTATAAGATTGTATATGTGATCATTTAAGATAATGACAGTTAACCAATAAATCAAAAAAACGCACAATCTATTTTCCTAACATTCAGAATGTCACTGTATTTTATCAGAATAAACAAACTATTTTGTAGAATATATACAACATTATTATAATATAATTTGCTTGCACTGGAATTAAAAGTATTATATGTTATCGAAAAATATTACATAGTATTGACGATGTATTTTGATATTAAACTTATATCAATGTCTACCATGTTTGTATTTATAGCACGGCAACGACACCATGTTCCAGTAATACAGTTCGTGGAAACGTTACGAAAATCAAACACCATATTGGCCAGGCTGAAGAATGACGATGTAAAGCCATCACAATAAAAAATATAGTTGCTATATCATCTTTGACTGATCTTCCTTAAGAACAATACACCAGGGGCCAGTATCAGGAAGCATGCGAGTGGACTTAGTGTTTAGTATATCTGTTCGCAAAGCTTTGTGTATCTTCCACGACAGTTTTAACAGACACAATCCATGAACAAACATTCGTACGGTACGAACGTTTCCGAAACATTCGTACGGTATGAACGCTTCCGAAACCGACCCCATGTCCCTGCAGAATAAAGATTCGGGGAGCTAAACATTAAAATGTGGACAGGTAGAAGATGTGATTTACATGATTTACACATGAATACTTGCATATGGAACGTTTCATGCTATCCTATATTTGCCTTGTAATCTCGTTATTAAGTCTGCTTGTATATGAAAGACATATTTCTCTGGGAAGTATTCAACCATATTGCAATTCAGACAAGCAGTGGCGGATTACCAATATACACATATACTGGTACGTGGCTAGAGCAATAAGTCCACACAAATAGCCGAGCATATTTGTTGTGTACTGAATATAAATGTATGCAAATTACACCATATATAAGGATTACACAAGAACATTCACGCACTTGTTTCCATTGTTGTCTTTGGACCGACTCAGACAAATACATGACAGAGTTATTAAAAATATGATAAAATAACAAAGACTAAAACAGCAGTAATTAATAACTTAAAATTAATACTAGCTAACACTCCGATATCAAAGGACAATAATACTCGTGATATTGTAAAGTAGATTACCTCCTGATTACTAAATAATTTCAGAAAAACCGGCTCATATAATAGATATACGCAATAAAACATATAAAAGTAAATATTTGATACAGTTTAAGATTCGAAATCAACAAAAAGAGCTATCGTACAGTAGAGTCCATATTATTAAGATAATTAACCGAAAAATGATTACACTTAAAAATGATGTTACTAAAATATTGTAAGATATCTCAATACCGAATGTTTTAGTAGATAATGGTACCTCAACATAAGATGGCATTAATAGTACACAAATGAGCTGGCTTCCTGATCATTAAGGTAACTGAACAAAGCTGTTTCACTAGGAATTTAAACTTATACTTATTTGGAGCACCTTGTACGTTATATGGCAATTCCTTCCATGCCTGTATACCTGTGTAGTAAAAAGAAGTTTGACTAAATGAAGAGACAAAGTACTATACCTTGTATTTACACCGTGCTGCTTGCACGTAACGTTGAACGAATCGGACAAACAATTTGATCCTTCGTCTTTAACACTATTATAAAAGGTCAATTTTAGATGTTTAACCCGCAGATCCACAAGTGATATATAGACTTCACGGATTGTCTTTAGAAACATGGGAAACGTTCTTTTTTTGGAAGCTCACATCACATCCAATATGCTAGAGTCCTACTGCAGTGTCGCTACGTCAAAACAACTCCATGTATTCATTGTTGCAACACTTAGTCCTTCTTGCAGGCAGACTGTAGACTATGTTTGCCGTCAAATACAAGCCAATCGTCCCTTTTATCGATTTCTCTTCTATCACATTTGCTCTGGACGATGACAGGAGGAAAGGTGACAACAGAAAAGGCGACAGGAAAGAATGGATCGGAAGAGAATGTGACAGGACAGAAGAAGACAGGGGGGAATGCAACAACCAGACAGATGAAATCCGAAGAAGGAACTACTATAAGGCAGTTATTGAGGGGGCAATGAGAAAAGAGAGGGTGTTTATGGACGACACCATTATGAGAAAGACGGGCAAGACGCAGAGCGAGGGGAAGGACGTCGTTGTTTGTCTATCGGGGCTAGGATTGAACATGTGACCGACAGGTTAGAGAAGGTATTGGGACATGGCAAGGGAGGATATATACTGGTACATGTAGGAACAAATAATGTAGACAGGGTGGGAACAACTGGGATAGTACACAAGTATAGACAGTTAGTGAGAAAGCTAAATAAGACAAGAGTTAAACAGATTATTCTGTCATGAATTTTGCCAGTAATGAGAGGAAGGGGAGCAACGTATAGAAACTGCAAGAGGATATCGATCATCGCACTAGTTGAGCAGATGTGTGAAGAAGAGGGGGTGGGAATACTTTGTTGGAAGGGAAGATATGTACATGAGAGATGGCCTCCATCTTAGTGGAAAGGGGGCAGCAGTTTTCTCAGAGAACCTGCTGCGATCTGTTGACAGTGGGACAGGTTGCATGTATTTAAACTAGATTCGCAGGGGAACTCACAGAAAAGCCTGAAACTGGAGGCATATATAAAGACAGCACAAATAAATCAGCAAAGAACAGTCTGGAAAACTCTTCTGAAGTTGGATATAAACGTATTTGTTTAAATGCAAGGACTATAGTAAACAAAAGAAATGAACTAAACATTATGGTAGAAGATATTGACCCTCACATAATAGGTATGACCGAATCCTGGACCACCACCGATATATCAGATGCCGAATTGAGACTGACAGGATATGTAACGTTTAGGAAAGATAGAATAGGAAGAAAGGGAGGTAGAGTTATTTTATATATTAAAAAATCTATCCAGGCTGATGAAATAAAATTAGAAAGAGAAACAGATTGCGAAGAAGCTGTTTGGTGTAACGTAGTTACAGGAAACTTAACGTAACGTTAACAGTTGGGTTAGTTTATCGAAGTCCAAACATAAGCATAGAAGATAATGGAAAAAATACAAAACGCTATGAGGGAAGTAAACAAACGGGACTGTATTATTATGGGGGATTTTAACCACGGGCATATACAATGGAAATCTCTACAGAGTATGGGGAGTGAGGACCACAAGTTTTTAGTTTTAGTTGTATGTGCTTGAACCAACTAGGGGTGAGAATGTTTTAGACATAGTTTTGTCTTCACAGAATGAATTAGTTGACAATGTCAAGATATGTGAGCCACTGGGGAATAGTGATCACAACCAGATACATTTTACCATCAAACTAAAATCAGAAAGGAATAGTAAAAAGCTGTATAGGAGAAATTTCCACAAAGGAAGGTATAAGGACATGAAAAAATATTTAGCAAAGATAGACTGGAATAACACACTGAAAAATAAGACAGCAACAGAATGTTGGAATATATTAAAGAGTGAAATTAAGTGCGTAGTCGATAAATTTGTATCATTCAAAACCAAGGGAAACAGTCCAAAAAGAAACACTTATCGAAAGAAGACATCAGAAAAATTAAGTATAAACAAATGATGTGGAAGTCATATAGACGTACTGGAAATGATGAAGACTACAACAGTTATAAAGAAGCACTTAGCCAAACGACAGCTTGAATTAGAAATTCAAAGAGAAGCTATGAACAACAATTAGCTTGTAATATAAAGCATGACAGCAACAGTTGTTATGCGTATGTTTCAAGCAAATAGAAAGTTCAAGACAAGGTCGGTCTAGAGTTTAGTGCTGGAAATATAATATCAGAGGGATTCTTAATGGCAGAAGACCTAGACGAGTACTTTACTTCAGTGTTTACCAGAGAAGATATTAGTTCACTGCCAGTACCAGAGGCTAAGTTCAAGGGGGCAGATTCATACTATTTAGGACAATTAATTGTGACCCCGGAAATGGTAGCTAAAAAAATAAGGGCTATGAAGGATAATAGATCACCTGGAGTGGATGGGATTCCGCCCAAACTACTATTGGAAATTGGAAAACAAATTAGCGTACTGATGGCAACAGTTTTCAATTTGTCATTAGAAGAGGGAGTGGTTCCTTTAGAATGGAAAGAGGCAAACATTATACCTTTATTTAAAAAAGGTTCGAAAAACAAGTCAAGGAACTATAGACCAGTGAGTTTAACATCAGTGATTTGCAAATTATTAGAAAGACTAATTAAAGATCACATGGTGGATTTTCTTGTTAAACATAACTTGATAAACCCATCTCAACATGAATGTATGAGTAATAGAAATGTAATATTAATTATGACTAACAGACATAGCCCTCCCGGATAACCCCAAAAAGCCATAGCAGCCTATTTCCGCTAGCCTTCCGCTAGGTTTATGGCCAGGCATAGGATGACTAGAGGGAAAACACATGACATATATACATAATTACTAAGATCAACCTCAGTTTGGCTTTAACAAATATAGAACATCAGGTCATTATAAAATTCGGATAACATGAGTAAGTCTACTTTTGTAATAATGCAAGAATTTGCTATTTTTCAATGCTATGGCTCTATTCAACAGGAATTTGTAGACCTTTTTGCTTAAAACAATATTGAATCCTGTGGAGGTAGGGGGTTCGATAGTTGATATTGCTAGTTGAATAAATAAATAACTGTATTACAAGCTCTGGTTTTTGAAAGTTTTGTCGCTATGGCTAATATTGTAATTGAATAGGATGTAATATGTTTAATTAATTAATACAAGTATGGACAACAATGAATACAATGTCTTATTTAGTTTAATTCTAAGACACTTACCCCGGCAAACATGTGCAGTGTGCTGTGAGTATGTGGCTGACTTCGGAGGGATTCAGCCACCAAGAAAAAGTAGTTGCAGTTCTTATAGATACAATTATATTCCACTCGCTGTACATGACCACATACAACATGATTGTACGATCCCTTGTTCTGGTAGGTGTATATATCCTTGATCGTGTGTTAATGAGGTAAATATGAATGTGGGGAACACTAATGCTGGCCACTGCTCCAAATCCAGCGACCACTCATTGTCTGGTAACGTATATGCATCTGGTAACTGCTTACTGGTATTGAGACAAAATTTGACCAGACATTTATAATCTTCTGTGGCGAATTTGCTTTTGCTCGCCGAGCCATCCATTTTTAATGAGCAGCTCGCCATACACAAACGCTACTTCTACCGCCAGTATGCGCACGCATCCAAATATGTGATGTTTGTTTATAAACATTGAAACTCGTCTATATTAGTAAATAAAACAACTAGTATTCACCTAAACTTGGAGCAACAAACCATTCTTCTGATTTTAAATTACGTTTCCGCCGACAGTTTTATTTATGCTGTCGCTAAGTGTACGGCTAGCACAGCCGATATTTCCAGGTAAACCGAAAGTAAACCGTATCGATGTCTTCTTGGGCGTAGCTCACTACTCTACTCGTTCACTGTTTCCACCTCCCTCCTACATGTATACTGCATACCGGTCAGCAACAAATACGTTAAACAATAAATCGTAATAACTACCTGCGTTTTTGTTATACATCGCCATTTGGCAGACCAAAGGTTAATGGTCCAAGACAGCGAATGTACAGACTGCCCCTAACATTATCATATTAATAGATAGATAATAGTAATAATAAACTAGAATCATGAAACGTAAAATCATTACCATTGAAGCTAAGTTCGTTCTGGACCGGCGATAATTTGTGGTAGAAATGCAGTTTCAATAAAAAAGTATTTCTTGAGTGTGGTGGAGGAAGATCTGTGCTGTTGAGTATAACAGCAAATTCCCTGCTGACAGTTAAGATGTTATCGTTGACGTAGCTATTCTGTCAGTGGCTGCTGCTATTGTTTTTGTTATTACTAGCAATAGCAATAGTCAGTGACAACGTTACTGCATTATATATTTTACAACGAATCAATATACAGCGTGGTTGAATGCTTCTAAGTCAAGTCGCGTTTGTGCATGAATGATGTTCCAGTTGGTGAAGTGAAAGACGTTCTGGCATATCTTAACAACTAGATACCGGGTGTGAAGTTGTGGTGTTTGAGAGTCCCTCTTCACAACAACTTACAAACAAAAGAATCGAGAATTAAAAAATTATAATTAGGCCATCGCACATTTCTAAAATACTATACTAATTTGAAATATGCTTGTTTCAAAAAGACGGTTTCTTATATGTCACCTACAGGGCCGTCAACTTTTGCTTTAAAAAATCCACCAAGCTTTGAATTAAAAAGTGTTGTTTTGAGTGATGAGAAAAGTGTTTTGCTTTTTAACACTACGAATACGAACAACATTGACAAATGGATTATAGGGTGATACGAGTTGCAAGTCGTATTGGTAAAAAACGAAACTCTTTTCTCGCCAGGCAAAACAAAACAGCATTCTTTTTGTTTGTGGGTGCAGTATCGCCGTTAAATGAGGTATTACTATGTGTGTTATTTATGTGCGTGCGTGTGTGTATATGTGTGTGTTTGTGTGTGTGTGTCTGCGCGCACACGCGCGTGTGTAGATTGTGCGTGAGTAAATGTGTATATCCGTGCATGTGCGTGTACGTATTCAGGCCTGCGCCAAAGTGAGTGTATGTGCGTAAAATGCGGTGTAAACTGTTACACACAGCCATCGAGTGAGCGATTACATGTACCTGTATCTCTACCGCTCTTGTTGTCTTCAGCCTACCACTCATATGTCCACGACTAATCTGTTCGCGGCTATATGCAACACTACGTGACAAAGCCCCAGAACCAGAATTGTGAACGCTACGCTCGTGTACACAGGGGCGGCCCTTGGGGCTGGCCGTGGGGTAATTCGACCTTCTGGGCTATCGACGAAGAATGCTGCGATAACCCCAACATCATGCATGGCCAATCCTGCTAGGTTGTACAGTGTACCACGCGGCAGGAGAAGACAACTGCCGGTCGAAGGTTGTAACGATCTCGGCTATAATAATAATTGCGTTTAATCGCTATTGCCAGTTGTTTCTGGATTGTCGTGGCGTGGAGTAAAGTCAGTAATGTAAACATGTTGTTAGCTCCAGTCATTTGAATTTATTTTTGTTGTCTACTCCATTTCACATTCACTTCTAGCTGACCGGAATTCCTTTTTGACTAAACGTATCGTAAGAGTCCACTGCTATTTTATACACACATGTTAGAAAACTGGGACATGGTCGCCTATGCCAGTTAAAATAATTCATTAACGATACCATGAAAATATAATTGACAATGGGACACAGATATAATGTCATATTGGTGAATCAGCGTCATTGTCGCCTAATCGATTCCATATAATAGTCCATGTGTTACGGCAGTCACAACAGTGATGTTGTTGTTCGTACAGTCGGATTTAAAATGTTGGTTTGTACACATAATAATAACGTCTTTATTTCGCACATTAAAATGACAATTGCACTCCATGGTAATGATAGTTATAGTACATGGGAATTGCAATCCAGATGAATAAAGTATGGTTTTCTATGAATTAAAGTATACATGTGTTCTTCAAAGAATACATCCTATATAGGAGAAAAGTCGTTGGATTGCAGTAAAAGAAAAATAACTCTCAACAGCATAACAAAATAATATTTTAGACACATGGTTACTTATATAACAAATACCCCCGTAATAATAAACTACTGCTTCATTCATACGGGTGTGACAGTGCTGAGGAACAAAAACTCGATGTTGCAGCAGACTGAACAAAGAACAAGCGGAGCGCATGTTAGGAAGACATCCATCCTCGTTTGATGGCGTCCGTGGCAGGTAGTGAGATGGCGAATGCGTGCTGGCGTATCCCGTCTTATTTGACCTGTGTCACATGCGTCTAACCAGACGTCAAAGAAGAGCTTTAAAAAAAATTAAAACGTAAACCCGAAAGTCGAGCAAAGTTGCTTGACTTGCAAGCATGCATGTGATTGTTCAGAGAAGTTTCTGAAAGAAAGTCTGAAACACATATTATTATAGTAATAGATCCTAAGAGGGCACTTACAATCTGTAAATCCGCACACGCGAAAGGAAACGCACACGCATAACGCACATACGCGCGCACACACGTACAATCATATATACACGCGCACGCCTTGCGCACGCGCACGCGCACACACAATACCTGAATGGAATTCACGCAACCGAATTACCCAAGTGAAGCAACGATCGATTGATGTCCGTGCGACAGCCGCTGGTCGAGAGCAGCCGTTGCCCTGGACGAGACAAAGAACACAGTGGTGAAACACTGACACTGCTTCAAACAAAGGTGACAAACTGCACAATAAAGCAATCACTCCGAACACATAAAAACCAGAAATAGGATCTTAATTAATCGCACAACAAAACAATAAGCAATAGACGCATTATTTTATTTTAGTAGTAGTAGTTCTAGTAGTAGTAGTAGTAGTATTAGTAGTAGTAGCAATAGTTGTTGTAGTAGTAGTTGAAGTACCTGAACACCGTACGATGAGTCACGATGATGTTGTTGCTGCAACAACAACAGCAACTATTACTACCACCGCTACTTACTACTACTACTACTACTACTACTACTACTACTACCACTACTACTACTACCACTACTACTGCTACTACTATTACAACTATTACTACTACTGCTACTACTATTACAACAACAACTACTACTACTACTACTACTACTACTACTAGTAGTAGTAGTAGTACCACTACCACTGATATTACTGATACCTCAACAACTACTACTGCAACTACAGCAGTAGTATAATGAACCAGCGGCAGCAGCAACATTTGTAGTAGTAGTAGAGGTTGTACTTCTACTGTTGTAGTAGTTGTAGTTGTACTTCTACTGTTGTAGTAGTTGTAGTTGTACTTCTACTGTAGTAGTAGTTGTAGTTGTACTTCTACTGTTGTAGTAGTTGTAGTTGTACTTCTACTGTTGTAGTAGTTGTAGTTGTACTTCTACTGTTGTAGTAGTTGTAGTTGTACTTCTACTGTTGTAGTAGTTGTAGTTGTACTTCTACTGTTGTAGTAGTTGTAGTTGTACTTCTACTGTTGTAGTAGTTGTAGTTGTACTTCTACTGTTGTAGTAGTTGTAGTTGTACTTCTACTGTTGTAGTAGTTGTAGTTGTACTTCTACTGTTGTAGTAGTTGTAGTTGTACATCTACTGTTGTAGTAGTTGTAGTTGTTCATCTACTGTTGTAGTAGTTGTAGTTGTACTTCTACTGTTGTAGTAGTTGTAGTTGTACTTCTACTGTTGTAGTAGTTGTAGTTGTACATCTACTGTTGTAGTAGTTGTAGTTGTACATCTACTGTTGTAGTAGTTGTAGTTGTACATCTACTGTTGTAGTAGTTGTAGTTGTACATCTACTGTTGTAGTAGTTGTAGCTGTACTTCTACTGTAGTAGTAGTTGTAGTTGTACTTCTACTGTTGTAGTAGTTGTAGTTATACTTCTACTGTTGTTGTAGATGTAGTTATACTTCTACTGTTGTAGTATTTTTACTTCTACTGTTGTAGTAGTTGTAGTTGTACATCTACTGTTGTAGTAGTTGTAGTTGTACTTCTACTGTTGTAGTAGTTGTAGTTGTACATCTACTGTGGTAGTAGTTGTAGTTGTACTTCTACTGTTGTAGTAGTTGTAGCTGTACTTCTACTGTAGTAAAAGTTGTAGTTGTACTTCTACTGTTGTAGTAGTTGTAGTTATACTTCTACTGTTGTAGTAGATGTAGTTATACTTCTACTGTTGTAGTAGTTGTTCTTCTACTGTTGTAGTAGTTGTAGTTGTACATCTACTGTTGTAGTAGTTGTAGTTGTACATCTACTGTTGTAGTAGTTGTAGTTGTACATCTACTATTGTAGTAGTTGTAGTTGTACTTCTACTGTTGTAGTAGTTGTAGTTGTGCATCTACTGTTGTAGTAGTTGTAGTTGTACTTCTACTGTTGTAGTAGATGTAGTTATACTTCTACTGTAGTAGTAGTTGTAGTTGTACTTCTACTGTTGTAGTAGTTGTATTTATACTTCTACTGTTGTAGTAGATGTAGTTATAATTCTACTGTTGTAGTAGTTGTTCTTCTACTGTTGTAGTAGTTGTAGTTGTACATCTACTGTTGTAGTAGTTGTAGTTGTACATCTACTGTTGTAGTAGTTGTAGTTGTACATCTACTGTTGTAGTAGTTGTAGTTGTACTTCTACTGTAGTAGTAGTTGTAGTTGTACATCTACTGTTGTAGTAGTTGTAGTTGTACTTCTACTGTTGTAGTAATTGTAGTTGTACTTCTACTGTTGTAGTAGTTGTAGTTGTACTTCTACTGTTGTAGTAGTTGTAGTTATACTTCTACTGTAGTAGTAGTTGTAGTTGTACTTCTACTGTTGTAGTAGTTGTAGTTGTACTTCTACTGTTGTAGTAGTTGTAGTTATACTTCTACTGTAGTAGTAGTTGTAGTTGTACTTCTACTGTTGTAGTAGTTGTAGTTGTACTTCTAATGTTGTAGTAGTTGTATTTGTTCTTCTACTGTTATAGTAGTTGTAGTTGTACATCTACTGTTGTAGTAGTTGTAGTTGTTCTTATAATGTTGTAGTAGTTGTAGTTGTACATCTACTGTTGTAGTAGTTGTAGTTGTTCTTCTACTGTTGTAGTAGTTGTAGTTGTACATCTACTGTTGTAGTAGTTGTAGTTGTTCTTCTACTGTTGTAGTAGTTGTAGTTGTACTTCTACTGTTGTAGTAGTTGTAGTTGTACTTCTACTGTTGTAGTAGTTGTAGTTGTACTTCTACTGTTGTAGTAGTTGTAGTTGTACTTCTACTGTTGTAGTAGTTGTAGTTGTACTTCTACTGTTGTAGTAGTTGTAGTTGTACTTCTACTGTTGTAGTAGTTGTAGTTGTACTTCTAGTAGTATACTTCTACTGTTGTAGTAGTTGTAGTTGTACTTCTACTGTTGTAGTAGTTGTTGTTGTACTACTACTGTTGTAGTTGTAGTTGTACTTCTACTGTTGTAGTAGTTGTAGTTGTACTTCTACTGTTGTAGTAGTTGTAGTTGTACTTCTACTGTTGTAGTAGTTGTAGTTGTACTTCTACTGTTGTAGTAGATGTAGTTGTAGTTGTACTTCTACTGTTGTAGTAGTTGTAGTTTACTTCTACTACTGTTGTAGTAGTTGTAGTTGTACTTCTACTGTTGTAGTAGAGGTTGTACTTCTACTGTTGTAGTAGTTGTAGTTGTACTTCTACTGTTGCAGTAGTTGTAGTTATACTTCTACTGTTGTAGTAGTTGTAGTTGTACCACAAACATAAGTTGCGTGTTTCCTTTATCTGCAAAATGCTAACAGATCTGTTCAGAATCGCGTGAAGATTTAGCAGTCATACACTCGTGATCGTGCATCACTGGCTATAACCCAACAAGCTGTGGTATTTGGATAGATCCTTGGGAAGTCTTTGCGGGTGTTGGCTCAATGTCCCCAATGAGCAGATTATCTTATCTTGCCCGACGTCATGGCAACAACGTCGTGAAAGTGTCATTTGGTAAATCTGGTACACCTACCGCCCTCATTGACTACAAAGAGTGTTTGAAATGACATCATCGGTCAGCATTCAGGTCTACCTCCACAATATACCCATCGGCACCAAGAAGTTCCTGGTACCAACAAGAGTATTGTGATACATCGGGTCACGTCTGCATACTCAACAGATAAGATAAGACAATATAATATAACACAAGATAAGATATGATAAGATAGATTGACTGTGAATACAAAAAAATAATACTGGAATGTGTCATGAAGCACATACCCATACCAATACACTCACAAACAGCAAATGATCACATTGAAAATATGCTACTAATAACAACACGTTAAGTAACATAATGCACATTTAATGGTCTCTTAAAATAAATTGTTTCTTATGGTACCTTTATCAAAATTACTATTACAGTTTAAGCACACACGATCGCACGTATAGATACATATGTACACTCATGCACCCACTTACACACATGAGCACGCACCTACACACACACACACACGCATGCACGTACGCACACACACACATGAATACACACACGCGCACACTCGCGCGCGCACTCACACAGTATGCCGCACGGAAACATCCCGAACCGTGACAATATTGGCGCTTAGTCATATCACTCACGTGTTACAATTTGGATCACAATAACACTACGTAAGATAATGATACTTATTATGTATACAACTTAATTACAACATACCTTACTGCATACATGTAGCGGACAAAGACATCAGCTCGTCTTAGACTAAACATAACTGATACACGCATTCCCTACAGCACATCTCTTACAACGAATTTTTTTTAATAGTTTCTCGTCCACCTATTTCTGATACACGTCTTGGAGGATGTCACAGATATGTAATTGTTGAAAGTACATCCTTATTACGGTGTCATGTGTATTCATTTGTGGCTTAAATAAAATTGAAAACGACACAATGTTGTTCCTGCCTCACATGTTTCAAACAGTCCCTTTCCCCCAAATCCAATCAGCGTAGTTTCTTTAAATACGATGTCTGCACTACTGATGGCGTCTCGTTTTGATTTACCAAAATTACATTGCATCGCCTTTATATACGTTTTAGCCATTTCGTTTTTATGTTTGGTCCAATATAGGACATTTTATCTACGAAATTGCAACATATGATCAACACATTATTGTGTTGTAAACTGCCAACCATATCATATTGTTTTAACGTGCATTAATGGTTACAACAGAGTGCGTTCACAAGATAACAATTGGATTATGATATCTTTGAAGAAATCATCGACGGAAAAACACTTTCCACCTCCCTCCTACATGTATACTGCATACCGGTGAGCAACAAATACGTTAAACAATAAATCTTAATTCCTACCTGCGTTTTTGTTATACATCGCCAGTTGTCAGACTAAAGGTTAATGGTCCAAGACATCCTCTCAAGCCAGGGCTGTTTGCCATGCAAACCTAGCCCTGGCTGATCCCCTACGCGAAGTGCGGAAGTTAGTTGAATCAAATTAGTAATTGACTTCGCCAGTCGCGACTGCATCACCAGTGAGAACAGCGCAAATACCCGCCCCAATTTGAAGACGGATAAACGACTTCTGGGAATCACAATATATAATGACCCGTTCACCTATTAGCGCGAGCAGCTTAGCGACATTGTGTATTCGAATAATTGCTTCTACTTCCTATACATTGCATGTAACATGAGCCACGGTTGGTTGAAATTAGTTTTATTATGACCACCCATCATCGCGCGCCAGGGGTGGCTGCTGCTGATTACGTCAGTCCCAGCCAACAGTACCCCTGGCTGATCGCTTTGCAAAACTCTGAATTTAAGTTCAGCCTGTCAAATCGCTCACTGGATCAGTAGATCTACTCAGGTCAGGTGGTCGTAATAAAACTAATTTCAACCAACCGTGGCTCATGTTACATGCAATGTTTAGGAAGTAGAAGCAATTATTCGAATACACAATACCGCTCAGCTGCTCGAAATTGCAACATATGATCAACACATTATTGTGTTTTAACCTGCCAACCATATCATATTGTTTTAACGTGCATTAATGATTACAATATATTAATACATTCTTAAAACTACTTTAAATACTTTAATTTATTACTTACTTACTGTTCCCGTAACCCGCCTGGGTCATAGGGGCGCTGCATTGCTGAATGTTTCACCAGTCGATGCCAGTCTTCGCGGTTGTGTGCTAATGTCTGAGTTTCTGCAAAGGTCATCCCAGTCCATTCTTCAATGTTGTCTGACCTTCTCTTCCTCTGTCTTCTCTGTCTTCTTTTCCCCGGCACTGTTCCTTGTAGTATTGTTTTTTGTGAGCCCGCTTGATCGTGTTTCATGACCATACCATATCAGTTTCCTCTATTTTACTGTGGTCAGCAGGTCTTCATAATGTCCCACATGTTCCATATCTAACTGATGTTTCGTCCAGTCGGTTCACAAGGGTAGCAAATTCCTCTTCACTTCCAGCCAACCCGTCGATGTCATCAGTGAACCGTAGGTTGGTGATGATGCGTCGTCCAATGTTGACTGTGCCAGTGTGATCTTCCAGGGCATCTGTCATTATTCGTTCCAGGAATACGTTGAATAATGTAGGTGACAAGAGGCATCCTTGACGGACTCCGACTGATGTGTGGAACCATTCACCTACAGCGCCTTGCACCAGTACTGCGCTGATAGGTTTAGCGTATAGCTGTTCGATGGTGTGTATTAGTTTTCGTCCAATATTGTAGTTCTTCATTTTTGCCCATAGTGCGGCATGCCACACCCTGTCAGATGCCTTCTTGAAATAAATGAAGACATGGAATAGTTCCCGTTGATGTTGCATGTATTTCTCACCCAACACTCGAAGATTGAATATTTGTTCCGTGGTGCTTCTTCACTGCGAAAGCCCGCCTGTTCTTCGGCGATGATCTCTTCAACTTGTGGTTTCAATCTGTTCAAGATGACTCTCAGCACCACTTTGCTCGCATAGCTAATGAGGCTGATGGTTCGGTAGTTTTGACATTGTTGTAGGTTGGCTTTCTTAGGGAGAGTGATTGAGTCCATGTTGTTGGCCAGTCTCCAGTATGCTAGATTTTGTTGCAGATTTTGGTGAGGATATACATCACTGTTTCTCCTCCGTTCATTATCAGTTCTGCTGAGATGTTGTCAAATCCAGCAGCTTTTCCCTTCTTCAGTGATCTTACAGTTAACTCCACTTCTTCACGTAAAATTGGAAAGTCGTCCTCATTTGATGATTCTTGGTTGGCTAGAACTCTTGGATCTCTGTTGGTCTGGAAGTTGTATAACTCCGAACAGTATTCTGTCCATCTGTTGATAATGTTTTTTTTCTTCGGTTAGGCATTTCCCTTCATTGTCTTGAATTGTGTTGACTTTCTCCTGTCTTTTCTTTGTAAATTCTCTCACGACTTGGTATGCTCATTTGCTGTTGTTGTTGTTGAGACAGTCTTCAATTTCCGTGCACTGTTCTTCAATCCATTTTTTTGGCTTGTTTCGTTCCCTTTCTGATCTTCTTGTTGATCTCACTGTACTTTGCTGCTCCTTCTTCCATGTACTTGTCTTTCTTCAAATCTCTCCTAGTGTCACACATTTCAAGATGTTCCTCTGTGGCCCATTGGTCTTCCCTGTCCATTCTGAACATCTCTTCCTCTGTCTTCCACGAAGATTGAATATGTATTCCGTGGTGCTTCTTCCACTGTGAAAGCCCGCCTGTTCTTCGGAAATGATCTCTTGTACATGTGGTTTCAATCTCTTCAAGATGACTCTCAGCATCACTTTTCTCGCATGGCTAATGAGGCTGATGGTTCAGTAGTTTTGACATTGTTATAGGTTGCCTTTCTTGGGGACATTAATTATCAGTGATTGAGTCCATGTTCTTGGCCAATCTCCAGTCTGCCAGATTTTGTTGCAGATTTTGGTGAGGATGTCTCTAACCGTTTCTTCTCCGTTCATTATCAGTTCTGTTGAGATTTTGTCAAATCCAGCAGTGTTTCCTTCTTCAGTGATCTTACAGCTATCTCCACTTCTTCACGTAAAATTGGAAAGTCGTCCTCATTTGATGATTCTTGGTTGACTAGAACACTTGGATCTCCGTTGGTCTGGACGTTGTACAACTTCGAACAGTATTCTGTCCATCTGTTGATAATTATTTTTTCTTCGGTGAGGCTTTTCCCTTCTTTGCCTTGAATTGTGTTGACTTTCTCCTGCCTTTGCTTTGTCATTTCTCTCACGACTTGGTATGCTCTTTTGCTGATGTTGTTGTTGAGACAGTCTTCAATTTCCGTGCACTGTTCTTCAATCCATTTTTCTTTGGCTTGTTTCATTCCCTTTCTGATCTTCTTGTTGATATCATTGTACTTTGCCTCTCCTTCTTCCATGTGCTTGTCTTTCTTGAAATATCTCCTAGTGTCACACTTTTCCAGAATTTCTTCTGTGATCCTGGGTTTGGCTTTTCGGCGGTGTTTCCCTATGATGTCATTAGCTGTTTCTGTCATCACTGCATTAAAGTTTTTAGTTATCGCTTCTAGTAGCGTTAGACCCGGTACGCTGAAGGCGTCTTTGAACGTATCGATGCGGCGCTGTTGGTAGAAGGAGAACTGTTTGTCGACGGCCTCCAAGAACGGCACCACGTCCCTGTTGTTATACCAGACGAGGAAGTTCCGCATCATCGTCATCCCTTCGTCGCGCCATACCTCCACGCAACCCTCGTACGCCGCGTCGGAAATTCCTTCGCGTTTTAGGTGGCTGTAGAAAGCCTCCCGTTGCGGAAGTTCGGTGTCGTCTAGTTTCCGCAGCTCGTCGAGGTATTCGTAGGGAAAGTGTCCCTTCGTCACTTCGCAACCGTAGGCTTTCAGAAACTTATCGTAGCTGAAACCGGGGGCTAGGTAGTTAGTGATGTCCAGGAACTTGAACGTCGCCGTCGTTAGACACATAAAGTTGTTCTGACGTTTGATCGTAAAGGCCGACGATATGTTCTGTCCTTCGGTGGTCATGAACAGGAGAGTGAGATACTTTTTATTTTTGACGACGTTCAAGTCGTACTTACCCTAGTTGAAACAGAGGACGGGGAGCTGGCGAAGATGCGTCCACAGGCGGTCGGCGAGTACGGTGTACGGGTTCTTATCCGACGCCTCCTCCTCCGTCTCTCGACACTGGGCTCGCCATTCATAGTCGAACGCGGCAATCGCTTCGAAGGTCGAGTCGTACAACGGTCGCAGAGCCGCGCATGCCGCTTCGCTCACGGCTTCCAGGGCGACGACCAGGCGCTTCGTGAGCTCGTTCGAATCCCCGGTCGTGACGAAGCATTGCGCCGTCTCATGGCCGGGGAAGTTCAAGGCGATACTTACGCTGAGAAACTCTTGTCGGGCTATCCACCGGCATTTGTCGTTGTCCGCCGGCAAGTCACGATTGTCGAAGTAGCGCTCGAAGTCGAACGTCGCCCTGTACGTGTAGTAGCGCAGGGGTTCGTCCACGTAGATACCCTCATCCTGCAACCGTTGAAACACGGACGGCGTCGGGTGGTAGACACCGCCGGGGAAGACGTGGCGAAAGCAAACCTCAGACGTCGCTTCGTGACGCCGTAAATCAAAGGCCCTTCGCCACAGCGATTGACCGCACGTACAGCACAGTTACGTGTGATAGAACAGCGAGACGTCGCATATATACGAATAGTGCGTTTCGTACAAATTTACGTTGATGGTAGTGGGGTGCCGGTAAAGGGAATGGCGGGTCAAGTCGGCGCACGTTTTCCCGGGCTCCTCCTCCGTCAGTCGTTGGTTTTAAAGACCGTCTCCACCCGGTCGAGATAGTTCAGAGGAACGCCGGTGAACGCGTAGGGACTCACCCTGTGGTGCTGTAGTCGGCGTAGAGTTTTAAGGTTGGGGCCTTCAAATTGCTAGCGCCTCGATGAAACGCCAGACAGAGGAAGAGGCACAAATTATCAGTGTAGGGTCTATTGTGTCAATATTTCACTAGACTGATGAGCGCCTTGTTGGTGCGCAGGTAGTCGGGGAGTTGCACGTCAAGACAGCCGATATGATGGTGGATGATGGCTTTGAGGAAGTAGGTAAAGTTAGTCACCAATTCGGCAGTACACTCCGAGTCGGGTCTCTGCGTTATAACGTACTGAAGAACGTTGGGTTGTCGGACGGCTTCGAGGAAGCGTTCGAACGACGAGGCGTCGTTGATGAGAGCGGGCGATTCGAGGTAGCGACCGCAGCATTTACACGACGATTGAAAGTACCTGTAACGACCCGTCTCCTTGTGTCGAAGAATAAACCTAAAACTTAGGTTGATTTTTAACGCTCGAGTCTGCTCCTCGAACATTAGTTTTAGTCGGGGGTCGAGCGCGCCAGTGTCCAAACCGGTCAGTTGATAATTATTTATCGACTGTACATTACCGCGCGATGTAGACGTGCGTATACTCGACCAATGCTCGTGAACGATACGCCGTAGGCCGTCCGACACAACATCGTTGTCGGCATCCGCGACGTCTAACGAAGCCTCGTCGTCGTCGTCGACGGGGGGGTGGTGGTGGTGGTGATGTCCTTTTTTTCACCGCAGTACTTCGAGTTTCCCAAAAGTTTCAACATATTATAACATTAAACAAAAGATTTACCGTATTTCGGACATTTGCAGGCATCCCCAGTGTCTCTACCGCATTTCTTTAAATGTTTCGTTACGCCGCTACGAAAGGCGTACTTCCGATCGCAATTCGGGCATTGGTGCCGCGGCTTATTTTTACACGAGTGCCCCTCCAAACAATCGAAGGCGCGACCGCATACGGGACAAACAGGCATCGTTGGTAGGTAGGTCTCTGCGGCGCGCGTCCGTCCTAGTCGTCTGCCGGTAGGTGGTAGCAGCAACACTGACTGCGGAGTGTAGGCGCGTCCGTCCTAGTCAAATCCGAAACGATATTAAGTACGGCTTAGCCCCGACACCGCCTATAAACAAATGGTAGGAATCGCAACCGTTAGGTGGCTAAGGCGAATAAATATCGACTACGATTTGGAAACTAATTAAACGAACGCTAACCATCGATTATCGAAGTTATTAAACAACGTAGAGGCTTTGTTTCCGGTACAAGAGGAGTGTTTTATTAATAATGACTGGCTATGACCTAGTTACACGGCTCGCTGTAGCCGTTGGGTACGAAATACGCTGGACGTGAGGCGGAACGGTGGTGCTAGGGCTAACAAATCATACAGGGAAAAACAAGCGTTTTATTTTCTCTCTAGCTAGACTGGGATTGTCTGCTTGTTTCATTGGGATATGGGAAAGGGTGTTTGTTTGTTTGTTTTCATAGACTCTATGCCACCTAAAGATAATACAAGGACTAAACTAAAGTTCGATATTGCGCGGTATTCGCCCTCATGTTGGCTGCGATTAATGTTCGTAAACAAGGCAGATCGACTAGTGTGATTCGTAAGGCTTTATGCCACCTACATAGAATACGAGGATTAAATTTAAGTTCGATATAGCACGGTATTCGCCCGCGTGTTGGCTGCTACTAATGTTCGTAAACAAGGCAGATGTGACTAATGTTTGGGTCCCGAGAGAGAACCTCTTACAACAACTATTAATGTCAATCACTGAGTCAAACTCCTTTCAGCAGGTAGTCCTCCAACGCGGACTCCAGTATCGCATTATCGAAGCAGGAAATCCAGTCGGTGCCTAACAGCCAGTCAGGCAACTTTTTCACGAGGGCCCTTTCCGAATGTCGATCCGGACAGGGCGCGCATTGGTCTTCTAGCACGAGTAGCAATCTCGCGGCGCACGGCAAGAGCGATGGAAGCAGATACGAATCGAGCACGGACTGAAAAAACTGATTGGAAAATAGTTTTTCGGTTTAGCTTCTACGTCATGGGATAAGCACATTGTGCTGGCCCTGGATCGCTTTACGCTTACACTGAGAACAGCCAGCGTAGGTACATTTTGTTCTCCACGCAATTGTTTCGATCCTGACAGGTGTAGATATCTTATACAACCCGTCGTCCGCCTCTATGAGTTCTTTCAAACTCACCAAGGATGGGTCGTAGAGCGCCGACGACGCGGCATCGGCAGGCACCTCCTTTTCGGTGTCGACGGTGACCGGCGACGGTATCGCTGCATCAACGGGAGCGGCGTCGACATCGACTACAGCGGTAGCAGACGGTAGTGCGCCGGCGGCTAGAGCTGACGGCACGGCGGCAGCGACAGCGGGTACCGGCGACGACGACGACGCAGTAGCAGCAGCAGTGGGGACGTCTGACGTAGAAGGCTTCGGTTCTCTAGCCGTCGTAATCATCTTCTTTTTGTTCTTCAACATAGCAGCGAGTACGCCTTGTTCCCCTTGAACCGGCATGATGACAGCGATGGTCTGTAAAGGCGAAGAAAACTAAAATGACGTTAACACACCTAGAATAAATGAAAAACAGAGGCATTCTTGGCCGCTCTCTTTATACTAGCATAGTGAATAGGCTCCGTGCGCTCGAATACGTATACCACAATACAGCCGTGTCTGGGAAGGTTACTGAAAATACAAAAAAGCGTTCGGTCATGTTAGTGCACAAGTTTTGCGTCGCTTTTATAGAGCGTTATTTTCAAATATAAGATTCTATAGTCTTTACTTCATTATAGACCGTTTATTTTACGCGGTTAGGGTTTTATTAAGGATTTAGAAAATTACGCAACCGGTTGGTAAAGGTGCTTACGTAATGGCCTACGTGTCAAACGGCAGGTGCTCATAGGACCTACAGCGAGCGTCGTAAACAACAACCGTCATTCCGTTAAACAATAATCAAGCGTACAGACGTCCCGCACGACGATGCGAAACTACATATAACAAGAATGAGCCGCGACTTCGATCATCGGTATGTTACACCTACAATAACTTTCCTTTTAACATTCACTCGATACTAACTAAATTGTTCATGTTTACAAATTCTACTATTTTCTCTTCTAATAACGTTTTTCACTTTTGTCTATATGTTTACAGATTCGAGTATTTAAAATACGACAAGAAATTACCCATCAATTGGATTGGGTTTACCCCATTACTCCTGGCGCACGAGGATTGGTCTTGCTCACCGCTGGCTCTTTCACCGCAGCCGCTTGGCCGAGCGTCAACGCCCGCTGTGGCCGCACAGCAGCCGCTTGTTTGGGGCCGTGGGCGGTTTTCACGGCCGTCACCACCCACTGTTGGCCGACGGAGCGCGCCGCAGCCGCTTGGCCGAGCGTCACCACCACCACCACCACCCGCTGTGTATCCACCGCTTTGTAGGCGACGCAGCGTGTTCCTACTTCCAACGGATCGCCAATCGCCATCGCCTCGGCCCACGGCGAGAGTGACGGGGATACCGCGCCGCCCCGTCAACCAACAATTACCACTTGGTCGAAGCCGTGTAAATAGAGACGCGGCCACCATCCGCTGTCCGGGTACTACCATCGTTCACGCCTCGTGTCCAGCCGAGGGATGGCTTCGGCCCTTAACTTGGCCCCGCTCGAACACCATATCCAGACGGACATTTCGGTGGGCCCCCAAGAGCGTACGGGGCCCAAAACTACTAACGTTTGTAATATACTACCTTCTCTCTCTCTCTCTTCTTGTCGTTTTTTTAAAACACTAAACAACTTATCTAATAAAATATATTGCTTACCGTCTCCTTTCATTTGCTAATAAAAACATATTGCTCACCGTCTCATTTCATATGTACAATCTTCGTCGTAATACATCCGATTTACTATAGGCCTCTATATTCCACTATAAAGCCAACTTGAGCTTAATAATACAGCACACTTATTAGAAAACGGTCTTACTCACTCCTAACTAGCTTACAGTGTGAATAATAAAGCGCATTCTCCTTTTAGCGTCGGTCTATATTATTTTTAGCTCCCTCCGTTCCTCCTCACGGCAATGAAACTAGCACGCCCACCCGCAGCTAGCCTTAACTAGGTCACCGACACAGCCGCAGTCATAGGTCAACTCCGTTCCGTCTCACGGCCATAAAGCTAGCACGCCCGCCTGCAGCTAGCCTTAACTAGGTCACCGATGCCGTCGCAGTCGTAGGTCACCGATACCATCATTATTCATCGATACCAGCAACCGGTGTATTTCGTCACCAACTACGACACCGTCAAAGTCATAGGTCACCGATGTCGTCATTATTCATCGACACCAGGCAGCCGTTGTATTACGGGTTTGTACAGGAACCCAAAATGAATAAAATAACTAGTCCACAACACACGCAAATAATACACCGACCTAGCCTAGTGACCAAATAATAATAATAATAAACGAAGGCTTCAAATAGGCAGCACTACACTGTTTATTTACGTCTACGGGTGATCATGTTTGCAATTGTGTCTTGTAGTACGAGTTTTCATAACCTCACACATAACCACGATTTTCATAACGTTACACATAAATGTCTGATAACTCATTCTTACACTAGAGGCGCTACTGAGTACACTGTTTTCGTCTATATAACCACGAGTTTTCATAACCTCACACATAACCACAATTTTCATAACCTCACACATAACCACAATTTTCATAACGTCACACATAAGTATCTACTCATTCTTGCACTAGAGGCGCTACTGTGTACTTTATTTTAGCGCATAATCACTAGAGGTCAGCACAACTGTTTGACTAATAGGTTTTTACACTTACATGAACCCGCGGTGACTATAAAAAAGGGTTAAAAAAACCTATTAATCACATTGTTTTTATATGTAGGATGTCAGCAAGCAATTAAGATAATATATTTTTTATGAGTAGATTTTTATGACAGATCATCCATCATTTATTTTTGATAAGTAGGAATCCATTTGGAATGACTGCTCCAAAACCCTTTGATGTCCTTTGATGTTTTATTCGTACACGGTTGTCTATTGCGCGTATATACTACTGATGTCAAATAAGAATAATTCAGGAAACCGTCTTCTGCATTGTTCTTCTGTGTGTGTGTGTGTGTGTGTGTGTGTGTGTGTGTGTGTGTGCGTGCGTGTGTGTGTGTGTGTGTGTGTGTGTGTGTGTGTGCACATTTATCTCAGGATGGACATATTTGTTACTAGATATTTAGTTCAATATTGATATCGAAATATAGTTGAACCTTTTCGTACGACATTACGGTATGATTAAAAGCCATCACGTTTTTTTATTATATAAATTAAGTTCTGAACGTAGGATACAGGTTACTTTGAAATAGGTTGCATGTTCGAAACACTACCGTATTGTTTTAAGGGTGAAGTTTTGATGCTAATGCTCCTGCAGACTTCAGTCACACCTACTGTGTGCAGCCTCTTCATATGTCAGACCCTGTCTGTCCCACAAGAGGACGGTTGCATGAACCACGTGTAAGGTGCAATATGTATATTTGACAAAGATTTTGTCGTTCTGACGACAGTCCAACATCTCAATCTCTGATTCACGGATTGTCTTTGGAACCATGGGAAACTTTCGTTTCTTAGAATCTCACAAAACAACAAAGATACTGGTGTCTTATTGCAATGTCGCTTCGTCAAAACAACTCCATGTATTCATTGTTTGATTGATCTTCTTGTCATCAAAGGCACATCGTGCCCTAACCATGTTATGAGTCGGGGCCCGGGTGTATTTCTGCAAGACCATGACTACTTGTTTCCAATATTGACAATGTTGTATACTATTTAAACTTCATTGACATGTTGGTGTAAAACTACACCAACAAACACAATCTGCGGCATGAAACTCTTCGACCAGTTGTGGTAAAAACATGTGCCATATTCCGATCAGAGCAGCTGCTGTTCTTCAGCTTGAAGTGGGCAATATAAGGGTTTTTTGATATAAATTAGAATAGCATAGGCGTTCCATTCGTTTTTAAAATCTTAGCTAGTTTATGCTATATACAGACATTCAAATTAAAACGAAACATTCAAATTATTTACGAAAGGTCAATGACGGTTTGCTATTGTGATTGTTGTTATATATATATAGCGACGCCGTTGGACCCTTTGTTTTTCTAAGCTCATACGGTGCGGCTCTTAGGTATATGAAATTGCTTTGTAAATTATGATCAACATGGCGTGATATCCAAATTCCAATGTCCTTAGAACTTCACTGAATTCTGGTAGATTGGCGTGCTCAATTGGTTGGATGATAAATCTTCAAATTCAAACCCCCTAACATTGATCCCAAGGCTAAGGATTCCAAGCTACATCTATATTTAGTGGTAAACTGACGAATGTAGCCCTACGTTTACTCACTTGTTGCACACTGTGCACAGCGGTAATATTACACGAACACACGTACATGTATGGGGAGTGCCTGTTTCTTCAAAGGCCTACTGTTGAACGCTTCATCATTCCGTTGTAACCACAGTGTTGATCTTACATGAACACACGTACATGTATGGGGAGTGCCTCTTTCTTCAAAGCCCCACTGTTGAACGCTTCATCATTCCGTTGTAACAATAGCGTACAAGCGCATGTAACCGCGGGATACTAAAACATTTCAGTGTAGGCCATATTATGCTTACAGTGGCTCCGTGTCAGAACCCCCTTGCCTGTGGGAGCCCTCTTGGGACACGGGGCAAACCCTGAACCAGCCGACCTATAAGTCCGTATAGGTTGTTGGACCGAGAGACAGGCAGACACACATACGTTTCGCTCTATTATTATTACATTATTTTGTGTTTTTGAAATTATTTTGCAATGCTATTTATTTAATACTCTCGTAGCTGCGACATTAACGGATTCATTATGTTTACTCATTTGTACTCGATACCACAAGATGGCACCACCCATAACATTACATAACATGCCATAGCATAGTAGAGCAGAGCAAAGCATAACATTATAATCTTTATTGCTTATTTAACGGAGTTTGTTTTTACAACACGCTCTTCATTTCTATATGGATAACATCGTAACTATACGGCTCGATTTTAGCAACGTGGTTGATCACGTATACAGTTCCATTCCAGAACAAAACTTTTATCAACTGTTATATAATTCTGTGTTGAACTTTAATGATCGCTAATCAGCCGCTGATTCACTTATTCAATCAGATACCGTATTCGTGATCAATGTCAACAATAAATACTCCGATTATACAACTAGAATACTAAAATACAAAACAGCATACATTACACGAATTAGACAAAGTCAAACAATGAATAATTTCCAAAACATTAAGTTAGTCATTTAAAACAGCCTCTAAAATAAGGAACCGACCAGAAATACTAGCCAACAGAGGGCTCCACTTAACTCAAATTCAATCGTACAAACGAATCCACTGGTTTTTCTGAGAGAAGCTAATTTAAATTACAAAATACTGCAATAGGAATTCACAGCTTATAAAATACCTAAACCCAATAGCACACAATGTTATGTCCATAATATCCTGCAGTCGGTATACTAAACATGATGCATTATTTTGTCACATTCATCGAAACAGGTTGACTGTAGTAGCTCCGGAGACAGCAGCGACCAGCAGACGACATCGTTGCTTCTCAACCTTTTTTTATGTCGAGGCATACTTTCGAGTTCGCTCGAATCTCGTGGTACACAATTTTGTCAATGTGTATTCTATTAACTTTTCTATAATTATAACATATATATTTGATTATAACAATTTCAACGTTGCAAGTTATAAACGATTTTTAAATCATGAATTTGATTAATTTGAATTTTCATTATCAATGAAAATCTACAATTACCACTTATCATCATTAACAAGGAGATTATAAACTTTATCTTTATAAAACACTTTTCACAAGTATGACGTCACTATCGATCATGACGTAACCAAGTAGTTTACTTATAATTATTCCCAGAAGCAATACAATGACAAATTATTCCATTTTGAAGTATTAAGAACTAGCGCCTCTCTTGGAAACAAAGGCGCTGAATGAGCTGCAAGACCAAGGCTCTTTAGACCTGACCACATATTTTCTTGATATATATCAATGTTGAGAAGCTCTCTTCACAAACGTGTTTTGCTGAAATTGGTAGCAAATGCCTCAACATCACGATCAATTGCATCAAATATGCGTTCATAAACACATCAGAAAAATCTCATTGGCTGCATCATGCTTCGACAGATCGAGCGAACATATTACGATCACAGTCATTTAATACATGCAAGTTCATGCCAGCAATTGTCTTCTAGCAAACGTTTATGCTTCAAATCGTTGTGAAACATCAGAAACTAAACTAATATATTATATATCTAAAAGCTATTGAAAGAACCCTGCCCAAAACAACGAGTGAAGAAGTACGGATTCTTGTTGGGACCCACCCCCTCACAAAGTGCCCTCTGATTGGCCTTGGTTTCTTGAGACTTGATGATGTTTGGTATCAATTGCTCTCGACTAAAGAAACAGTTTATGTTTAGAAGGTTGTTTGTTCGCACATTTGCCACAAATCTTGTGGCATGTCCTGTCACTACAGTTGCCCAATCGACCACAAACAAAGATTGTAACGTTTATAATACGACGGTAGCTTGGATTAAAAAGCACAGTAAAGCCTAATCACAAAATCTAAACTTGGTGTATAGACAATCTGTCGTATAACCTCGAAGAACACATACTTATTTTAAAAGATCCAAGCTTACCCTAATTAATTCATAATTTAATATAGTAATTATTTGTTCTTGTAGGCTGGTCAATCAACGGCGAGGATTTTCATTGTGAACATACAAGGCGCCATGTAAAGAATAGTGATATCTAGCGGGTACCTTGAGCTAATAAATAAGAACTGTACAATGGTATCCTTCAGATGAAGCTATATTGCACTGTCGTGACGTTTTGTTGGAGATTGGTAACTATAAATAGTTGCGTCAGCAATATTGAGACGATATCACTTTCGTCTAACTTTTTGGTTCATGTTGTCCTTGCACACTTGCCACCGTTGGAGACGACAACCCCTTCGCTTCCCACCCCAAGCACGCAAGTTCTGTCAGTGTTCTGCAATAAAATCTGACGGAATATTTGATTGATTATCCATTTGTACTTCGACACATCTCGACAGACACAAGCCGTCTGTTTCTGTCGCTGTCTGCCACTGATATCGGCTTCAGCTATTAATGTCGCGTGGTGTACCGACATACATAATCACATAATAATCACTCACGTAATACCAGAAATGTATCTCACCAAATCTACCTAAAGCTAAAACTGCCTACTATTAACGCGGTTTTTTAATTGTATTTTGGTTTATATGTGCCATGTATGTTATGGTTTTAATTAGTTAATTTTAAATTATTTATTTTATATATTGATTTATTTTTATGTATTTGTCTTTAATTATTATTATTTATTTTTTTTTTTATTTAAATGATCAATCAATCAAAAACTATAGACCATCCGTGGCCACACTACTCACGAATATGTCACCTCCCGAATATTACATGTGGGTTTATGTAAAGGGACAATATAACACTTCTTTATTTGTGTAAGAATAATTACTACCTTTGCTCGATGGTTTACATGTATACAGTAAACATTGTTTTAAGTACATTTACACATCTACGTAAATAGTAATATATGTCCTTCAGCGCGGGCAGAATCCGTTCCCCGGTGGAAATTCCATGTTAAAAGATAGGGGATTTCCAAAGGAGTGCTGCCGGGTTAAGAGATAAGACATTTTTTCCCATGTTAAAGGATAGGGGATTTCCACCGAAGTGCTCCCGGGTTAAGAGATAGGACATTTTTTTCCCATGTTAAAAGATAGGGATTTGCACCAGGGCGCTCCCATGTTAAAGGATAGGGAATTTTCCCATTGTTAAAGGATTGGAGCTATTATCGTAAAGGTATACGACTTTTTGAAAAAATAAAATATACAGAACAGCATTTGAATATGTCACACATCAGATTGCTTGGCCCGTAGGCTCCGCCAAAGGACCGAGCCCTTATTTGTTTGACGATGACATGTCTAAAATGTGGTGTTATAATGAGGCGTAATTTATAATAAAAGGATTATAAATTCAGCGGAGTATACGAAGCAATGTATACGAAATGTAGACTACATATAGGACTATGTTATATCAGAACCTGTAGCCTCGTTTATTCGAACAGAGCGACCATCTTGGAATTAGACCTTTGGTATAATTTACATACGGTAGAATCTAAATTCGTGTTTCTTATAAAAACTGTATTCGAGACGTGTCTGGACATGTTTGTTTGTTGCGAGCGTAAGCGTGCGCACCATGTGTGACGTCAATAAACTGTTACGCGCAGTAATTTTGTACGCGTGGTGAATTGGACAAACAGGTAGTGCTTTGGTTAGCCATTGTTTTGAGCTTTCGCACTTGAATGTAATCCCATCATGTGACGTCATAGTACGCACAGTAATTTTGTGGGCGAGGTGATTTGGTCAAACAGGTAACGATTTGGTTAGCCATTGTTTTGAACTTTCGCGCAGAAAGTTAATCCCATCATGTGATGTCATCAACATTGACGTCAAATTCCCCTGTAAAATGTAATTCTAGAAGTTTCTTTGCTAATTTTGTCAACACACTAGAAAACCGACGCTACTGTGTCCTGGAGACGAGTCTGAACTTGTTTGTTGGTTGCGGGCGCGAGCGCGCTTGCGTCCTGTATAACGTCAACGCTATCATAGTCATTGGGTAGCCATCCTTTGTAAGAACTATATTAGAAAATGCAATCACGGCCTGCAGAGTAAAATCATCGTTCACCACACCACAGGCATATCACGCTATAAGCAAACTGGTAGTATGAAGTGGTAATCAAGCCCAAGGCTCTATGTGTTGGAAAAACATCCGTGTATTTGTCCTGTGTTAAAACATAGGAGCTAAAGCCTACGTTAAACAACAGGAACTTATCTGGTAAATTACTATCGTGTTATAGCGAGTGTGAATTTTCCATCTAAAATTTCATTCAAGAAATTGCTTTGGTAATTTTTTTCAGCACACTACAAAACTGACGCTACTAATCGGTATAAACTGGTATAAACTCGTAATGAATGCTCTGTGTGTTGGAAGAACAGCCGGGTGTCGACATATAACATTTATACTTAACAGCCGTATCTCACTTGAGCGTCGCTTGAAAACTGATTGCAAACTAGTTCCAAACTGTTTTGAAGTGGTATTCCCTGTTCAAGTCTCATGTGTCTTTCACCTGCATCTAGAGATCAACAGTATTGTTTCAATCTTTTATCATGCTATCATTCTTAATCCACTCGTATGTACGTATGTAAAGAAGTAAACACAATCGATGCGCTATGCGCGATGCGCTATGTGCGAGACACGTTGTCAACTCGGTGGCCTTGACGCCAAACTTATCGAATAAAGAATTGGTTGCAAATCTGTTTTTCGAATCAGGCGCGTAACAAAGTGAAGTGTTATGATAGAACAGTACAGGAACATAATAACCTTCCAGATAAGATGTACCAGTATTTTTATTGATTAACGTATTACGGTCAAATGTATAAAGAACCATTAGAACGTTTTTATCTTTATTCCATACTGTAGTGTTTAATGTCGTGCTTCTTTGGTAAACCTTTCAAACTTGCTTCTGTTGCAGAACACCTAACCTGGTATTGGTAACTAAAAATGGACCCATACAGATATACATAGATACATACATATACAGACGAATATAGGTGCAAACCTCATCTGGTGTCTTTTTCATAGTGTAATGCAAAGCATACGTTGGGAACCTTACTAATAGCTTTACACTTCACAACTAAAGAGACTATCCATATTGTCAACATCAAGGATATCAAGGGCAGTGATCATAGGGATAGGTATAGAGACATACATATACATAGATACTTACATAGAGATGGAAAATATAGGACAAACGAAACACTTAGATCAATGAGTGATAAGACTTGTCACACAAACGAAACACTTGGATAGTGAAGCGTTATGATAGAACAGTACAGGAACATAATAACCTTCCAGATAAGATGTACCAGTATTTATATAGTTTACGTATTAATGGTCAAGAGTACAAATGCCCATTAGAAAATATATGTAAAATTATTATCTTTGATGAAGAACATTACACACACAATACACACAACACACACACACAAACACACACACACACACACACACACACACACACACACACACACAAACACACACAACTCACACAACACACACACAACACATACAATACACCAAAACACACACATAACACACACACACACAACACACACAAAACAAACACACAACACACACAACATACACAACACACGCACAACACACACAACATAAACACAACACACGCACAACACACATACACAACACACACAACACACACAACACACACAACACACACAACACACACAACACACACAACACACACAACACACACAACATACACAACACACACACACACAAACACACACACACATACAACAATCACACAACACACAACACACGCACAACACACACATACACACATCTGCAGTGGTGAAAGACTGTTTGAGTGTTTTGTTAGACGCAGGTGTGAAACTAGCCTACGTAACAGTCTTGTGTATTATCAATACTTGGTTGCAAGAAGCCCTTTCGAAACAGTGGCGAAACACTATAAAACAAATGGTTCTGACAGTAATGGAGGGTGACCTGTAAATAACTTTATTTTGTCTTGTATACGATTAAATTTCGCAAGACTCTGTATCAATGTCTAGTCTCTGGTTCTTGTAGTTATGGAGTGTGACATGTAAATACGTTTGTGTTGTACATGAATAACAGGTGCAAACCTCATATTGTGTCTTTTTCATAGTGTAATGCAAAATATGTGTTGGGAACCTTACTAATAGCCTTACACAAACAGGCAAAGTCGACTTCTTTGAGGGACAAGAAACTCGGAATAGTCGGGTTACTGCGACAACGGACGACATATCGCACGAGACTACGGATGAGGTTTACCAATCTACGGCGCTGAAACGCTAAAAGCGAGGAGGAGGAGGGATAGAGATGGACGGGTTATTGCATGACATACCTCCTCTTTCAGGTAAATAGACGGGTTATCGCATCAAATCACTAATCTTTCAGACAAGTAGACGGGTTGTCGCGTCAAAGCCCTCCTCTTTCAGGCAAATAGACGGGTTAACGCGTGGCATCCGTCCTCTTTCAGGCAAATAGAAGGGTTATCGCGACAACGGACGAGATATCGCAGGTGACTACGGATGAGATTTACCAATCTACGGCGCTGAAACGCTACAAGCGAGGAGGAGGATGATAGAGATGGACGGGTTGTTGCATGACATCCCTCTTCTTTCAGGCAAATAGACGGGTTATCGCGTCACATCACTCCTCCTTCAGGCAAATAGATGGGTTGTCGCTTCAAAGCCCTCCTCTTTCAGGCAAATAGACGGGTTATCGCGTGGCATCCCTCCTCTTTCAGGCAAATAGACTGGTTATCGCGTCAAAGCCCTCCTCTTTCAGGCAAATAGACGCACACCATCATCACGGGCGGCCTTCAAGTGCCCAGATTGGAAGATACATTTCACACGTCGAGACAACTTGAAACGACACAGTGCCTACAGTCGCTGTGCACTGTTGACAAACGCTACGTCACTGAAACCACTTGTCCTGGCGCCCACTACGACATCTGTGTCTCTGTCCCCAGCAACAAACTCGACATTCCCGTCTCCATTTCATGTGACCATGGAGTATACAGAGAAGATGGCTCTGGTCGTTCCCCGTATTTTGGAAAACATTCAACCGCAACGTCCTTCGACTGCTATCCCAATCGAAAGTGTCTTGCAACGACTCGACAATGAAATGCAAGGCATATTAGAACGAAGTGATACACACGAGAAGGAAAAGGTTGTGCTGTACAACCAGTTTGGTTACCAGTTCATACTACCAGTTTGCTTATAGCGTGATATGCCTGTGGTGTAGTGAACGATGATTTTACTCTGCAGGCCGTGATTGAATTTTCTAATAAAGTTCTTACAAAGGATGACTAACCAAATGGCTATGATAGCTTTGACATTATACAGGACGCGAGCGCGCTCGCGCCCGCAACCAACAAACAAGTCCAGACACGTCTCCAAGACACAGTAGCACATAGTGGCGTCGGTTTTCTAGTGTGTTGACAAAATTAGCAAAGAAACTTCTATAATTACATTTTACAGGGGAATTTGACGTCGCTGCGCCGGAAGTGATGACGTACCGGGAGTCACTTGACTATCATGGCGGCCTCTACAAGGGACGCTACGGCGGAAGTAACGTCGTACCGGAAGTTACTTGAATGTCATGGCGACCTGTCATGGCGGCTTCTATGGTTCCACCATTTCCGGAAGTGTCTCGACGAATAGAGATCTGTCATGATCGGTAGATGGACGCCATCGTGTGGGGTAGTACTCCGATTATCCACTAGGGGGCGCTACGCCAGATGTGATGACATACCGGAAGTTACTTGATTGTCATGGCGGTCTCTACTAGGGGCCTTTACGTCGGAAGTAACGTTGAACCGGAAGTTACTTGAATGTCATGACGACCTGTCATGGCGGCCTCTACGGTTTCACCTTTTCCGGATGTGTGTCGACGAATATAAATCTGTCATGGCCAGTAGATGGCGTTATTCTGAGTAGTTACATTGCTATCCGTTGGGGCCATCGGATGTCACCTGTCTCATGAACGTGCACAGTTTTTGTGTTAAGGGAAGTCACGTGATGTACGTTCGGTCTGATTGGTTATGCAAATGAGATGACGCCGAAAACTAGTGTATATACTGTGCTTCCGACGATTCTGGTCTTTCCTTTTTCGACTCTCGAGAAGGTCGTATCGTATCTGGTCGCTCGCTCTATTTGAAAATATGCAATTGTTGTGTTGTAAAGACGGCTGCTTTATATACATATGTTTTCCGTTAACAGAAGCGATACCTCACACGAGTCCTATGGTCGCCTTGTTGGACGTGAATCTGAACAGATGATCGTCTCTTGACATGAAGGTATATGATGTTTGGCACCTCAAACTCAAAATGTCGTCGTGTGCCTTTACGATACATCGAGTTGACTTTTAACATGGAGAAAATGGCCTATCCTTTAACATGGAGAAAATTACCTATCGTTTAACATGGGACAACCTCCTACCTTTTAACATGGAGAAAACGGCCTATCCTTTAACACTGGGAAACTTCATATCCTTTAACATGGGGATTTAGCACCTATCCTTTAACATGGGGAAACCTACTATAACATTCAACTCGTGCAACGTGTTGGGCTAAGTTTAGTGTTTGGTTTGTGCAACTTTGTTGTAAGTGGAATGAGAAAAAGTTAGTTGTGTCTTGATGACTATGAAAACTAAAAACAAACAAACACACTCATCCACAGACACATACACACACACATATACACACATACACATATACACACACACCAACGCACACGTACATACACGCGCACACGCACACGCACACGCACACGCACACGCACACGCAGACTGACCCAGACAGACACACACACACACACACACACACACACACACACACACACATACACACACACATACACACACACACACACACACACACACACACACACACACATACACACACACATGAATAAACTGAATTAGTTATACCCCCGGTGTTGCCAGGCGAAAAAAAGACCGTTTAAATATTGCACCAAATAAACTACATATTTTGAAGACTTCGTGGTGTCACAATCACGTAAACCAAACAACCGACCGACCGACCGACCGACCGACCGACCGACCGACCGACCGACCGACCGACCGACCGACCGACCGACCGACCGACCGACCAACAAACAAACAACCAGCAACAGTAAATATGACTGCGATTCTGATTGAAATAATCACGGAATCGTAGCGGCGACGAAGGATATAAACATCGACGAACTGTCGGATGTTTATACATTTTAACAAATAAAATATATATTCTCGACGTCTGCGTGATGTCACTATCACCAATAAAGACGAACGTCCGGATGTCCGACTTCAAACACGTGCTCACACGCACGCACAAATACACCCATGCATACATGCACATATGCACACACGCACACATACGCCCACACGCAAACAAGTTCACAAGCATGCACGCATTCTTGCACGCATGTACATACGAGGATAAGAAACGACAGCGTATGTTGGAGATAAAGTGTAATACGTACTTCCAGGTTTGCCGCAGTATGACCAAAACGGCCAAGATATCCTGCAAGGCCCAGTCCCATAGCCGAGTGGAGCGGCGTTAGCAACCTGAGGAACAACAAAACAACGGATATACTCTCGCTTATCCGACTCTCCCTAGCCTTCGAGACGTCGACTAGAAGATAATCTGGTCCAGACCCCGCATTTTGAATGTTCACTGCCGTCAGACGGCATCACTGTTTCGGTTTAATTCATAGATATGTGTATAATAAATAGTAATGTTTGTGCATGCTTTTTATGCTTTATATAACTAAATTAAGTTACAAAACAGCAATACACAAAATACAAATATTTTAAGGTAAGAGAACATAAACGCATTTCTACCTCAAGATGCGCCACCTAGTGACTAAACGGGTGATATTGTAGAAAAAATACAATTCAACATTTTAATTTCGGTTATATTTAGAGTATGACTTGTTTCAATACAAGATCAATATTGAATAGTTTCGAAATATTCGCCCACCGTGATAAATGTGCATTCTTATTATTTTGTGTATTTCGTTGTTAGTCTGAAAGCCGATCAGGATCTCAACCCGGATACGGCGTAAAGCGGATAACATTTGCAATACCAATAATATACCAGAAGACTGTGAACGGCGACTAGGTAAACCAGGCTACAATGAATATAGCATGTCTTCGATGTATAATGTGTGCTTTTTCAGAAAGGATGGTCGTATATTGATACACATTTGCGAATTGCACAAATCCGTACGAAATCCAATAACAAACGGGCTGTTGGCAGATTTGTACAGTGTACATAACCAAAGAGCATTGCATAAGATAGTGCACAAGTTTTTTTTTTTTACACACAACACTTGGATATGATTAAAAGCTAAATTACGACAAGAAATCAGAGGACCATCTGAAATTCCAACAGTATATTTAATTGGACGGTGTGCACGTTGGTTCAAAGATAATTCAGTTAGACTAGGATGTTTGTTCTGGTTGACCAACCACTAGCAATTGCAAAAGATCACAGTTGGCCCATGAGACGGACACAAAACCAGCTTATGTGAACCCCGAAGGAATTGGTTACAATGTGTTAATTCTACACTAACCAACCTGGCAGATGCAGTCCACACAGTTGGCGCTGACTTGGACACCTACAAATACAGTAGAATCATCACCATATTCATCACCATCTCCATCATCGCCCCCATCATCATCACCACAATTGTCTATATCATAGTCTCCATCAATATCGAAACCACCATCATTATTACCAACAGGATCATTACAGACGCGTTTTCCGGTTGTGTAATATGATATATAATAATAACAACAACAACAACAATAATAATAACAACAACATTAACAATAATGACAACAACAATAATAACAACAACAATAACAACAATAACAATAATAACAACAATAACAACATTAACAACAATAACAACAACAACAACAATAGCAACAACAACAACAATAATAATAATAAAACATTAATAACAATAATAACAACAACAATAATAATAATAATAACAACAACAACAATAATCATAATAACAACAACAGTAATAATAACAACAACAACGTTAACAACAATAATAGCAACAACAATAACAATAATAACAACAACAACAATAATAACTACAACAATAACAATAATAACAACAACAACAACAACAATAATAACTACAACAACGAAAATAACAACAACAATGTTCAACTTCATATCGTTGCCTCGGCCAGTTAATTGTTACTATGGCCAATTACATGCAGCAGACAGTAATTGCCTGATATTTCTAACATAATTCCAAAGAGGCACCATCTGGAGAATGGCTGGTCACTCAAGTTGTCCAGTGAACAAAGTAAATTATTTTACATAAATGTATTATGTTGTTGAAATAAATATATTTGTTTTTGCTTTGCCAATTGGTAGATTAGAAACCAATGGTACAAGGATGAGAATGAACTTAGACAGTTGCGTGTGTATATTGCACACCTGGGGAGATACAGCTACAGCGCCATCACGTTAGTCAAGTTAGCGTAGTAACTTCTAGATTCTACAGACCGTATTGCCGTCATTTCCTTGGGCGGCGCCATTTGTTTTGCACTGCCAATCAACGTTTGGTCAATATAGTAACGTTTCTCAAACATTTGCATCTATGACCAGTAGTATCACAGCCGAATACTATAATGGGTTGTTTTTTGTCTGAATGGTCCGGTATATTTACTCGCGCTGTTCATTTGCTGCTACTGCTAATAGGCACATATATTTGTTCTTTTACGTTATCGCACATATACACACACAACGAAAACACCACGCACACATGTAAGCACGCACATACGCACGAACTCACACATTTGCAAACATTTGCACACAAGCACGCAAATATGCACGCACACAAACACGCACACATTTGCATGCACACACTCTACGTTCGTGACTACAGTAAAAACTTAATAATGTAGCTGGAAATAAGGCAACTCTCAAAGTTTAATAACCGCCAACACATAATTATTTTGGATATTGACAAATGAACACTTACCCGCTGATAACTTTATACACACGGCCGTCAAGCAAAGAAACGTCGCACTTGCCAAAACCGTCATCTTCGACTGCAACATGGAAGCATACATTATTCATCATCACTTAACATCACTAACTAGTAGTGGTAAATGTTCTTTCTAGTCTAGTTAGAGAACTTGTTCGTGGTAATAATCAGTTAAGAATTTGAAATCAGTATGCAGGTACCAGCTCACTCACAGAGGAATTGTAAAGGAATCTCGAAGGGTGTTTCGCACCAATTCGGCGCAAGCTTTAGACGTCCACTGAAGCAACAGGCTGACACACAAAGAAACACTTGATGCAGACGTAGACGTACTGTCAGATACGCATTCAGCCTCGAACTAGCTACTCTCTGTTATCGCTACACAGAAGAGCCAGTTAAATATGTATCTTGTGGACACCAATTCGGGGCAAAAAAACAGAGGTAAACTGAGAAAACATACAACAAACATATTTGTGAACGTCTTTATGTTGGTGTATCTTACGGTTTTTTGACTATATGGACAATGCTTGTCACTGTCTCCACCCATCGAATGATGATGACAACGAAGCATTGTAGCCTTGGATGTTTCAAGTTGTTATTGAGTCACGCAGAGTAATAATCTAACTGTTTTATTCCATCACACTGGTTTGAAATATTGAATATAATGTAATATTCTACTGTAACACCACATATACCAACTAACTGATCAATACATGACGAACGATTTCGGTGCTTCGTGCGTACCTGTTTCGACTGAAATCAACTTCAAAGGAAATGTTAACGGCTGTATAACGACGTAGAATTGACGCCGTCTTCACGTTGGTCACACGACTATTACAGATGCCGTCTTCTTGTGTCTTGATCGCTGAGTGCCTCGTAATGTGCAGAAGTGGCTACTGTCTTCGTTTATTTCCCCTATTTATACATAAATGATTATGTGGACGAAAAAAGGTTTCCGGCAAAGTTGTTCGCGTTCGAATTGTGTTAGGTTGATAGGCGTTGCATACCTGGTATAAAACATGGTCTGCAAAAACAGTACACTCCATTGTACTGTCCGTTGTTTAGTTGACGAACCTGCGTATGCCATCTATAGAAGTTGTCGTCTCCTTTGAAAATGTCAGCAATCATCCTATTGTCCAACAAGTGTCTTTTCGCAGTAAATAGCCATTAGTTTGCAATTTACTTCGCCTACAACAATAATTCAATCTCTTTGTATGTTGTACAAATGATGCTGGTTCTAGTTCGAGGTAAATCACCCGCCACGAGGTGACGATACCAGTGTTTAGGTGTATGACGAGATGTCACAGTGACGTAATATGACGTTAAGTGCGTCGAGGTGACCCGATATATCATAAAAAAATTGTATACCTGGATCCGCATGGTGGCGATGGGATGTTGCGGTGATAGATCTGAACACTGTACGGTGATGTAGCTTCAAACAATATTTGTAGCTGATGTAGACGGTAGGTTTACCATAATTACAAAATGACATGTCCATGGTTAACAAAATAAAATAATGTTTGTCAATTTATATATTATCGTCCGTACATTGCTGCCATGGCATCAGGAGATTGACAGTCCACCGGGAAAGACTTTCGTAGGTTCTATCGACGTATTACGGGCCTGTTGGGTTATAAACGTTGATGCACGATTACATTTGCCATTGTATGTGTGATTAACCCAAACGCTAATCTCAACATGTCTAGTAGACTTTTGCGTATCAATGAAACGCAATTCTTGATCAGCATCTACGCCTACATGTTTTGTTTTCAGAGAGTTTTTTTATCAATGTATTTAGTTGTACAAACTGTTGCTGCTGTTGCTTCTACTGCTGATGCTGCTGTTTCTGTTGCAGCTGCTGCTGCTGCTGCTGCTGTAGTTATTATCATAAATGAATGCGTCAAGTAGTTATTGTTTCAATGTGTGTTGTTTTGTTATGCAATTAGTGTTAAGATCCTATTTACTGTTTTCCACTGTTTGGATGGAGTGATTTATTGTGCAGTTTATCCCCTTTGTTTAGAGCCGTGTCAGTGTGTTCCGGCTGTGTTCTTTGTCTCGTTCAGAGCGACTGCCGCCGTGGAGCAGCGGCGTTCGCAGCACAACAATCGATCGTGTCACAAATATGACATTACACTTATTTGTGAAGTATTAATTATAACTGTACTCTTATGATCATGGTTGGTCTTAATACATATTTGAAATGTTATTAATGTTACCGATAATTATTTTACTATGTATCTCATTCCGTTAGGGGAGACGTATTACTATAGTTAGACTAGGCCCTACGTGATCAGTATTAGATTACTCAGAAAGCGTTCATCTATTTATGTTTTTAGGGTGTAAAACTGACGTAATTTTTGTGTAGTTAGGGGGGTCATAGACCTCACGCATATTGCGAACATGCGTTAGTATCATTACGTGATCAATATTATGCTAATTAGGAGGGTATTGTTTTATATTCGGGGGTTAATCGGACGTCATATTATACTTTCTCAATTGTTTTTCCAACATGGATTTTGGGATTCACCTAAATTACCCTAAAACGTTTGTTGGCATACACGCACAAACGCACACACGCACACACGCACACACGCACACACGCACACACGCACACACGCACACACGCACACACGCACACACGCACACACGCACACACGCACACGCGAACGCACACGTCCACACACACTTGCATCATGGATAATCAACAAATCAAACTGACAAAATCACACCACTATAATCAGTTACTCATCGACATCGCTAAAAACCAAAGGCGAATTTTCCGTCTGACTGATAAACTCCTTCCTGCACCGACGACAGAACTCGCCCCGTCCGAAGTGTGAATCTCAGCAGGATTTGGCTCATAGTTTCCATCTCGTCTTCACTGAGAAGGGAAAGCGGGTCCGAGAGGAGTTTGATATAGTAGATTATCTACACCTTCCTACAAGTGATCTTCCATCGCTTGAATTCGCGAGTTTTCATAAAGTGTCTAAGCAAGACATACATACACCCTGTGACTTGGATCCAATTCCATCTTCATTGTTGAAAAAGTGTGCCGATGCCGTATTGCCGGCGATTACACAAATTATCAATAATCCAATGAACTCGGGTGAGATTCCCCCGTTCTTAGAGCTGCGCAGATCCGACCTGTGTTCAAGAAAGCAAACTTGGACCCAATTGTGATGACCAATTGTCGTCCTGTGCAAGTATTTGGGAAGCTGTAAAAGATTAATTGTAGTTATTCCTCGGATTGGAAGCAGAGGGCAGTATCATCGGCATAGACAGCCAAGCACACACGAAGTGCTGTTGTTTTTGTGTTCGCCATCAAGCGTGAGGTTGAGGAGATAATTGCGTCGAGCCTGATCCTCAGATCTTCTCCAGGATGAGCAATGTCGGCATTTTATGTAGTTTCTTTGAGTATTGTGGATAAAACATATTCAACAAAGTCGCTGCATCACGTCATTTTTTTATGGGGAAGGATTGAGATATCGATACGTTAACCTGAATTGTGTCATACATTTCGTTGTGGTATGCTTGGATGAGACTGGATAGCACTCTACAGGTGAACCACTACGAGGCGACTCCTTCGAGGCAGTTGTAAGATTGCGAAGCGCATCGAAACAGTTCAGTCAACCGGATGATCAACGGCCAGCCAACACTCCGAACAAAACGGTAATAATCTTATCTCCATACTACTCGGTAGTATTCAACTTTTTTTCAGGAATGCTATTTCCGCCAAGTCGCCGGGTGCGGTGAGCCGGATCGAGGTACCTGTCAAATAAGGTATTGTTAACGCTCGCTCAATTTGTAACAAGACCATCGAAGATCGCATAACTCAGCAAAGTCACGTACTAGACTGGGAGGGAGCCACATTTGTAGACAGGGAATCGGACTGGAGAACAAGATGCATCAACGAAACGATCTGGATTAGAAAAACCAAGGACAGCATGAATTGAGGTGAAACCCGGTACTGACTCTTGCACATATATGACGATCTTTTGACGAGCTACCCAAGGCGTGGCCGTCGGGGCACACACCATAATGACTATATCTGCGCAAGACTACCGTGTCGACATCTAGCGGTAGCAGTCTGGGGAAGACTGCTGAAAGCAGCCGAAACGTCATGGAAAAACTAAACTTATTGTAAAATAAGTAAATATATCACTCATGTGTCCGTCCAGTCTGATTAACCGCTTCATTCATAACAACGACGTATTCTCCAATCACTTGACTGAGGTGAACATGGAGCTTGCAATTTCATTTCACCGTCATCTCATCCTCCTCATCATCATCATTGTTGAGCGACGGTCTCAGCATGTTGTTTCCAAATCTGCCTGTCTTGCGCTTTCCTCTGCCATATGATGCCCTTCCAGTACTCGCCTAGTTCTTCTCTCCACCGTCTCGCCGGTGTTCCTCTGGATCGATTCCCTTCGTAAGGTCTACTGGTTGTGACAAGCGATGTCCATCGGTTATCTCGTAATCTGCTGATGTGGCCTGCCCAGGTACACCTCTGTCTTCTGATTTGTTCTATCACGTCTACGACTTTTGTCTTCTCTCTTACCCAGATGTTTGTTTTTCTCTCCCGATATGTGATGTTTAACATACTTATTTCCATCTATGTTTGTGCGACTGCTAGCTTGTTCTAAAAGTAAATAAAAATGCAAGAAAGTATGTTAACACCTAAAAGCATACGCATGTACGTTTTCAAAGGGCCAATCTTTTTGCAAACCTAGGTACCGAAGACAAACCAGTGTGACGCCATGAATCAATCACCTCTCTGCACAGGAGAAATATCACTTAGTTTTCGTTAAGAAGTTAGATACAGTCATCCAAAACGGATATAATTAATTTAATTTCTTGCTGTCATTGGTGTCGTAGAGTGTGTTCTTTGGTGAATGTCTACATGTGCACTATGCCGAAACAGTACTGACAATATTAATATCCGAATGCAAGTGCCTAAAACGGCAAGAATGATACATTTATTCAAGCATATAGCTGCTCATATATGTGACCCCACCAAGTGGTTGAACAGTGTAATTGAACACATACGCCTCACAAATGCTTCAAATTATGTTTGCGTGCACGTCGGGCAAATATTTCAGAAGCGATAATGCTTTTTTCAGGAGCATGAACAAAATATGTAATAAATTATGTATGTAGGTAATAACTGTGTAAATGTGTAGTGCAGAAAACATAATCGCTTTCTTTTGTATTGTGTTTTGCCAAATATAATAGTACTAGACGTATTCAGGTAGCATTAAAATGTTTCCTTTTATGTATTGTCATATCCAAGATGCAGTAATTTGTAAACAAGGGTGACGAATGTCGTAATAAACATCACCAAAACATATAAGATTTTCCTGCGCTTTTTTTGCGTCGCTTAAAATGTGAATGTTAATAAAG